>JBBPUK010000334.1:0-23593 GCA_038094635.1 Tylopilus cervinicoccineus
GAAAGCAATAACTTGGTTGAGTTGATCAGTGGAAAGAGATTTCATGGTGAAAGAAATGGTAAAAGTGATGATGTTTGGCATTGTTTACATCATGTTGAACTGTTTATACATCACATGACTCAATGCTAATGTAATATCCCACTGGAACATATGGGTTCCACATTTCAATATGGTGGCAACAAAACTGTTCTAATGACATGGGTGACTTAAAATGGCCATAACTCCACAGCCTCTGAGCCAAATCACATGATCCAAGGGTGGATTGGTAGCCAAGAGTTTTTACTTTGTTTGGTCACACCAAAGCTTGGTGAAATTCCCATGAGTGTTTGCAGTGCGCTTTGTGCACTATGTCAAGGTTAGTTATTGGAATGGTTTTGTTGCTCACTATAGATTTGAAATAGAAAGCTCACTATGTGGTAGCCAAGCTCTGGCAGAATATGAGAGATAAACAAGGATTTTCTAAGTATGTAGCCAACTTCCAATTAGAAGTGGCCAAGACAGCACTAGGGGACAGATCCCTGGTGCTCATAGATGAATTTGCTCGAGGCCTAGATAAGGACCTCACACAAATGATACTCTCCATGGAGAAGGTACCCAAGATGCTTAGTGGATGGGTACAAACCACTAGCAAATTCCATGCTCAGAAGGAATGACTCTGCTCTATCCACAATCTCCAGAATGTTACAGTGTAATGGCACTTAACACAAACACACTAAAACAACTAGACAGAATGGCAACTGTCTCTGATGATAGGTGGCTCCTCTGAGCAGACCTGGACCCATGGATAGCGACATAGTCAGCATGGCTTCTGGATGAAGACTCTTACTAGTCTCGTAGATGCTAGTCTTGACACTTCTATGTGCAGATGATCTAGTGATGGCATATATGACATGCAGCCCTTTCTGTAAACACTTAGCAACAGTGAGGTATGATTACAAGAACAGTCCCTTTTACTGAGAGGAAAGAACTCCTAATGAGAATGTTGGGATATTGAATGTAGAGGTTACTCAGACAGTGGATAAGGCAATCAGCCGTTCTGAGGAGGATTTCTAGCATGTAGATTGCATAGAACAAGCTGGAATACTGTTACAACCCCTAAAACAACCTAAGGACTCGGCCCTAGGAAGACATGTATAGGAGCCATGTAGTCATGTGGCCGAGGACATCTTTAGCCACAGAGGACCACCTAACCCACTAACCCAAGGGAACACCCCGAGCTAGGGCTTGCTCAATTGTGGGGGCAAGCCACAAGAGAACAGACTGAGGTTGCCCTCAGCTGTCCCCCCCCTTATATACCTTAGTGTATATACATCATGTGATCTAGGCTACTACTATTGTAACCGGGAACCCTATGCCCTTGTCACCACATGACGACCCCCTTTTCATAAACGGACCTTACCCGGGCTGCACACAACCCACAATGATGTGCCTTATGCTCTGCCGGCTTCCCATGCGAATCAGGCGTGGTATCAAACCCTAAGACCTTCATATCCGCACTGTCCGCACTCTGGATCTCCGCCGTATGCGGCTACTTCCTTTGATCCATGTTGAGCGATTCGTAACCTTTGCAGTTATGCCCTTGCGGCCGTAACAAATACTACTACATGCGAGGACTCTATTTATAGGGTATATCAGCTAAGCATGGACCAAGTCATTAAGAAGGGTAATTACTGATAAAGAAAAGGTGTCACCAGTGGTCTGAATGCATATCAGTAAAAGGGAAACCACTGGTGTTAGTGTACAGAATAAAGTCATCAGCATACAATTGAACAACAGAAGTTCCTCTCATTGCATACTGCAATGAATACAAGACATAAGGAGAATCATGGAAGGCAGGGACAGCAAATGAAGAGAAAAAGTGAGGGTATACAAAGAGAACTCCTTGACTCGTAACATTACCCCCATCACAAGGACAAAGCTCCCCAGCTTCGATCTCAATAATCTCTAGTCTCCAGAGTGGGGGATCCCATAATGTTTGCAATCCCAACCTCATCCATTGGATCATCATAATCATCTGTAAAAACCTCCTCTGCTATCATAGTGGGAGAGTATTGTGTATCCTCTGCAAGGGCAGTGGTCTCCTGGGCATTGTGACAAAAAGGATGGTTGAAGATTCTGTCCACTAGGGGCCTTGATTCTGGTATAGGTATAGGATGGGGCGATCCTGAAAATGGGAGGAAGGAGCATAATTGCTCTGGGTGAGGGCAGGTCATGGCTGCATGTCCAGGATGGGGGAGGATGCATTGAGGGCAAAAATAAAAGGTGTAGTCTAGGATTGAATGTTCTAGGCAGTGACACTGTTGGCAAGTGGAGGTGAATCATCTGTTGGATGTCGCTAGTAGATATACTTCTTTGTTTCTGCATAGAGATATCTGATTCCAGAGCTCTAATAAGGCTATTTCTCCAGTTCTGAGGGGGAAGGAGGATGCAGATGGAGGAGAAGGCAGTGGGGATGGTGAGACACATGCCTGATAACAGGCATCTTCTTTCACTAGAGTTACCAATGCCGCTAATTCTAGTTAATCCATTGCAAGGAGTAAAGGGATATGTGCTCATCTTTCTATATTGCATATCATTTCGGTCGGAAGGCAGATCCCTTCTGATATGTCAGTGGTAGGCCAAGCTACAATAAGGGCGAGTTGGAAGGTCTGTAAAAATGCAAAGCATAGGAGGGCTAGGGGGGACTCTTTATTGATCAGTGCTTCAAAAGATAGAGCTAGTCTAGAGTTCTGTAGAGCTTTTTCCATTTGTAGAAGATCCTCCAAGAAGAAGGGGGTATGCTGGCAAGAGATGAAGAAGGGACAATTCATATCAGCATCAGTTAGTTGGTGGAGATTGGCAGACAAATATAAGAGCTAGTTTAGGTGGACCCAAAATGGGTGTCTTTCAGTGGTTATTTGGGAAGTTCTTGAGCAAGTCATTGGTTAGGCGTGGCAAAGGGTAGAGTTTTGAAAATAATGGGAAAGGAGAGGGACTACAGTTACTAAGAGGATAAAGTGGAGAAGATAAATAAGGAGTAAGAAAACAATTTGAGAGGGTATGAGGTCTGATAAGCTATAGTTGTTTGGGGTCGAGGGCATAAGGGTTCTAGAGGTGATTGACAGACTTATAAGTCTGGAGGAGTTCTGAAGCATTAACTAGGTTTGATTCTGGTTTCCAGGTATGTTCTGATTCTGGATAGTCTTTCCATGTTATGAAGTATTGCCTTTGTGATGGTGGCCCTCTGTGGCGTAAGATCCAATCAATTTTGTATTCTTCTTCACCATCAATCAGATCGGGTGGAGGGTGGAGGTAGTTAGGGTCATGTTCGGCAGTTTCCTGATAGGTGGTCAGAAGGAAGGCATGAAACACATCATGGATCTTTCAGGTAGGGGGAAGTTTGAGGCAGTAGGCAAGGGGGGAGAGGACTTGAGTGATTTTGAATGGTTCTTTTTGTTTTGGGGCTAGTTTGCAGGAAAGGTTTGGGTGGCGAAGATTCTTGGCCTCAAGCCACATCTTATCTCTGACTTTCCAGGGTTGGAAGTGAGTGGTGATTTGTTTCTTCATAAGGCATTGTATTTTCTCATATGTGGCCAGGGCTTCCCTTCATGTGAAATTGATGTTATCTAATCATGTCTGCAAAGCTGGGAGAAAAGTGGTTCTAAGGAGGGGATAGGTATATGGTTCATATCCAAAGAGAAGGAAGAACAGGATCTTGTTCATAGAGGAATGTGCAAAAGAATTGTGATGGAACTCGGCCATTTTAAGAAAGTCTACCCATCATTGGGGAATTCCTTTACAGAAGAGGTAGAGATAGATTTCCAGTTCTTGGTTTACCCATTCAGTTTCTCTATCTATCTGAGGGTGATAAGTGGTTGATAAAGTGATGTCATACTAGAGTAGTCAGCCAAGTTCTTTGGCAAATGCAGAGGCAAACTGAGGGCCCCGGTTAGAGATGAGTTTGTCATATAGACCAACTTTGGGAAAGATGTTTTCAAGAAAAAGTTGGACTACTCCTTTGGCAGAGATGCTAGAATGGCAAGGAGTATATATTACCCCCTTTATAAGGCCATAGTCAACCATGACCATGACCAAATCAAAGCCTTTTGCAGGAGGTAAACCGGTGACAAGGTCCACCGACAGGGTGGAAAACAGTTGCAGAAAGAAAGTAGAGATGGGTTATAGTGGGGCCACTATTGGGTGGGTGTTCACTTTGTTGGCTTAACAGATCACACAACTGATGACAAACCACTGGACAAACAATAGGAGATCTGGCCACCAAAAGTCCCTTTGGACAAGATTCTGAGTGCAGTGGATACTGCCATGCCCTCCAGCAAAGGATTCATGAAGAGCAGTGACCAGGTCATGATGCTCGGTGGAAGGAATATAGAGACAGCCCTTGAAGAAAAGCCTTCCATCTTTGAATCTCCAGTCCACAGGAGTGGAGCAATGAAAGTGGGTGCCTTCCCCATCCAGCTTTTGAAGTGCGGAGAGGATGACCGGGTCATTTGTAGAGGAGGACATGATTTTGTCAAGTAATGCGGTGTCAATAGCATTGAGGAATAGGTCCCCCAGGAGTAGTTGCAACTTGGAGTTGTCATTCATAGTATCAATAGAGTTCATTCTGGAAAGAGCATCCATGGGAGCAAGCTGAGATGCCAGCGAATATAGGAATAGAAGGTCAATGTTACGGCCGCAAGGGCGTAACTGCAAAAGATTACAAATTGCTCAACATGGATCTCGGCGGAGCTCACCTAAGGAGGGATCTGGAGCGTGGACAGTGCGGATATGAAGGTCTTAGGGTTTGATACCACGCCCGATCCACATGGGAAGCCGGCAGAGCGTAAGGCGCATCACTGTGGGTAGTGTGCAGCCCGGGTAAGGTCCGTTTATGAAAAGGGGGTTGTCATGTGGTGACAAGGGTCTAGGGTTCCCGGTTACAAAAGTAGTAGCCTAGATCACATGATGTATATACGCTAAGGTATATAAGGGGGGGGATGGCTGAGGGCAACCTCAGTCTGTTCTCTTGTGGTTTGCCCCCACAATTGAGCGAGCCCTAGCTCAGGGTATCCCCTCGGGTTAGTGGGTTAGGTGGTCCTCTATGGCTAAAGACGTCCTCGGCCACACGACTACACGGCTCCTATACGTGTCTTCCTAGGGCCGAGTCCTTAGGTTGTTTTAGGGGTTGTAACAGTCAAAGTCTTGTAAAAATATCTACCATCTGGCATGGCAATGGGATAGTTTTCTGGGTTGCTTGAAATACATGAGGTTTTGATGATCTGTGATGATAGTGATGGGGTGTCTGGTTTCCATCAAGTACTATTACCATTCTTCCAAGGCATAAATGACAGCTAAAAGTTCTTGGTCATAAATGTCATAATTTCATTTGGCATCTTCAAGTGTTTTGGAGAGGTAAGCACAGAGATGGAGGTCACCATTAACATCTTTTTGCATGAGTACTACTCCTGCAGCTACGAGGGACATGTCTATCATGAGGAAGAAAGATTGGGAAGGATCTGGCATGCTGAGGACTAGGGCTGAGGTAAAACATTTGCTATAACTGGCAGAATGTGAACTTGCAGTTGACCGTCCAGTTCCATGGTGAGTTCTTTTTGGTTAAATCTAGGAGGGGATGTGCTACTTCTGAAAACTTTGGGATGAACTTTCTGTAGAAATTGCAGAATTCAATAAAGCTCTATACTCCCTTCATGTTGGTAGGAGTGTTCCATTTTTTGATAGCATCTAGTTTGGCAGGATCCATCATGACTTTGTTGTGGCTGACAATCATTCCCAGATATTTGACCTCAGAAGCATTAAAGGAGCATTTGGACAGTTTGAGGTAGAGCTTCTGTTCGGTGAGACATTGTAATACTAACTTGATATGCACATAATGAGTTGTTAGATTGATTGAGTGGATAAGGATGTCATCCATATAGATGATGACCCATCCTTTGGCTATGTAGTCTCGGAATATGTGGTTCATGAAGGCTTGGAAGGTTGCTGGTGAGTTTCTTAGCCCAAAGAACATGACAGTGGGCTGGAAGAGTCTGAATGGAGTGATGAATGCAGCCTTCCATTGATTCTCGGATCTGGTGCAGATATTGTTGTAGCCCCATCTAACATTAAATTTAGTGAAGTATTTTGATCCCTTGAGGTGGTCTAGAAGATCTGAGATCAATGGCAAGAGGTAAGCATTCCCAATCATGCTTTCATTGAGATATCTATAATTCTAGCAAGGTCGTAACAATCCATCCTTCTTCAGCACAAAAAAGAAGGGGGTGGCCTGTGGGGACTTTGAGGCTATGATTTTTCCTGAGGCTAGGTGTTTGTTTATGAATTCTCAGCATGCTTCAATCTCTTTAGGGTTCAATGGATATGCTTTGGCTACTTTGGAGGTAAACCCCTCTTTCAGGTCTATGGCATGGTCAAAGAGTTGAGCTGGTGGTAATTCTCCTTTCAGGGGTTCTCTGAATATAGTGGCAAATTCTTTAAATTCAGCTGGTAGCAAAACTTTGGTTTTTGGGGTCTTCTGGGCTATTTCTAAAGTGATGGTGAGCTTATCGAGTTATAAGGCAGGGTGATATTGTTTTATATATTCCTACTCTAATTGGGAGCTGGGATCAGTGCCTAGATATCTGAGAGTATATTGTTGAGGGAGAAGATCTTCTTCTGTTAGCATTGGGGGGGAGAATCTCATGGTTCCCATCTTCCAATCTATAGTCAGGTTGACTTTCTTCAGCCAAGGGAGTCCTAGAATAACCTCCTCTTTTCCACATCTGAGCACTAGGAAATCTTCAGTAGTTTCCCAGTCTCTGATCTTGATAGGTAGTTGGGCCACAAGCTGGACCAATCTGGAGTTGTTCACCATCCCATTTACATTTCATGCTACCATTTTCTACTTGAGTTGTCATGTTAGTAATTTATTTCGGATTACTATTCAGAGATGAATGAAATTCCCTGTGGCTCCACAGTCCACCAGAGCATGTGTTTTGACAGTTTTGTCCAACTGTATGGTCAAAGAAATTCATATAGATTGGACTTTTGCATCAGATACAATTACAGTTGTGATAGTATAGAGAAGAGTAGATGTTGAGGCATCCTTCCATTTCAAAAATCCTGAAGATTGATTGCTTTGATCTCTGCTGTTTCTTCTTCTATCTGGGCTCCTCCTTCTTCGTTATATATGGTCTTGAGGACTCGCAGGACTTCTTTCTGGGAGATTTCTCTGGTGATGCTGAGAGCATTGAGGTACTTGATAAGCACAGACTGAGATGGCATCTCTTTGATAGTATCTGCAGTTCTAATCATGGCTGGGTGGAATGGGTTCTTAGACATGGTGGTCGCAGCAGGGGTAGGGGTTGTAGGAGGACGAGATCTGTAGGCAGTGTTGGTTTCTGTCCACCAATAATTATGGACAGAATGCCCCTTCTTACGACAAATTAAACATAGTTCCTTCCTGATGTGATCAGCACATTGCATTAGAGTCAGATTTACTATGTCAACATTCATGGCATTCAGATCTCTACAAATAAATGATGAAGCACCTGCTCCTCCTCTCTGTTGGTTGTAAATGGAACAGAGTCACTCCTTCTGAGTGTGGAACTTGCTAGTGGCTTATACCCAAGTGCTAAGGGTCTTGGGTACCTTCTCTATGGAGAGTATCATTTGTGTGAGGTTCTTGTCTAGGCCTCAGGCAAACTTGTCTATGAGTACCAGGGATGCATCTCCTAGTGCTGTCTTGGCTGCTTCTAACTAGAAGTCAGCTATGTATTTTGAAAATCCTTGATCATCTCTCATATTCTGCCAGAGCTTGGCTACCATATAGTGAGCTTTCTGCTTCAAATTTATAGGGAGGAAGGTTTTGATAAAGTTCTTTGAGACTTCATTGAATGTCTTGGGAGTGGTGGGGTTTTCGGCCATGATCCTATACCATGCCTCAGCAAAGTGGGCATCGTGCCCCTTGCTCATCTTGTTAAGTAGTAACATAATCTTTGATACCTCCATTGTATAGACCAGTGTATTGATCTCCAAATAAGCTTTGATAGCTAAAAGCCAATGGTTGACATCATTGGCCTCTTTTGTAAAATCTTCTGGTAATCCCCCCTTCAATTCTATAGGCATCTTGTTATCATTGTCAATAGTGGATCTGGGAAGGATAGAAGGTCGGCCTGGTGGCGTAAGTCCTTGAGGAGGTGGAGTAATCCTAGGGTGAGCAACTACTGGTGGCACTGCTACAGCTGGGATGGGTGTTGGAGCTTGTAACAGTGGGTTCCTAGATAAAGGGGGATGTCCAATAGGAGTTCAAGGGTGTTGTGAAGTCTGAGAACTTGAAGGAGGGCAATAGACCAGTCTGGATGGTATATCTGACTCGGAGTCTGAGGGGTTTGGTGGAGAGCGGTATGACAGGGTGGAGACAGTGGGGGTCCCTTCTGCTGAAGAGCAGGGGATAACTTGACAAGCTTGTTCTTTTGTTATGGTGCAATGGCACTTAATGCAAATGCACTAAAACAACTAGACAGAATGGTAACTGTCTCTGATGATAGATGGCTTCTCTGAGCAGATCTGGACCTGCAGATAGTGACGTAGTCAGCACAGCTTCTGGATGGAGACTCTTACTAGTCTCATGGATGCTAGCCTTGACACTTCTATGTGTGGACGACCTAGCAGTGGCATATATGACATGTGGCCCTTTCTGTAAACACTTAGCAACAGCAAGGTATGATTACAAGAACAGTCCCTTTTACTGAGAGGGAAGAACTCCTAATGAGAATGTTGGAATATTGAATGTAGAGATTACTCAAACAGCGGATAAGGTGATCAGCCATTCTGAGGAGTTCTAGCATGTAGATTGCATAGAACAAGCTGGAATACTACTACATGTGAGGACCCTATTTATAGGGTATACTGAGCATGGACCAAGTCATCAAGAAGAGTAATTACTGATAAAGGAAAGGTGTCACCAGTGGTCTGAATGCATATCAGTAAAAGGGAAACCACTGGTGTTAGTGTACAAAATAAAGTCATCAGCATACGATCGAACAATGGAAGTTCCTCTCATCACATGCTGCAATGAATACAAGACATAAGGAGAATCATGGAAGGCAGGGACAGCAAATGAAGAGAAAAAGTGAGGGTGTATAAAGAGAACTCCTTGACTTATAACACAGAAGGGAGAAACAGGTGCTTCATCCTTTATCTGCAGAGATCCAAATGCCATGGACATTGATGCAGTAAAACTAACTCTAGTACAACATGCTGATCATATCAGGAAGAGGCTCTGTTTCATCTGCCATAAGTAGGGTGCTCCACCCACAACCATCCACACCCAGGAACCAATAGTGCTTATAAACCCCATTCCATTATCCCTGCCCCTACTACAGTCAGGACCATGGATGCCACTGAAGAGACACCATCTCAGTCTGCACTTACCAAATATCTCAATGCTCTCAATACCACCAAGGACATCTCTCAGAAAGAAGTCCTACAAGTTCTCAAAACTGTATATGATGAAGAAGAAGGAGCTTAGATTGAAGGAGAAACTGCAGAAATCAAAGCAACTGGTCTCCAGGATTTTTGAAGCAAAAGGATACCTTAACATCTACCCTTCCATATACTATCACGACTGTAATTGTATCTGATACAAAGGCTCAATCTATACAAATTCCTTTGACCATACAGTCAAATAAAACTGTCAAAACCCATGCTCTAGTGGACTGTGAAGCCACCAGGAATTTCATCCATCTCAGAATTATAGTCAGAAATAAATTCCCCACACAATGACTCAAACAGAAGATGGTAGCATGAAATGTAGACAGGAGTGTCAACAATTCTAGATTAATCCAGCTTGTGGCCTGACTATCCATCAAGATTGGAGACTGGGAAACTATTGAAGACTTCCTAGTGCTTGGATGCAGAAAAGAAGAAGTCATTCTAGGACTCCCCTGGTTGAAGAAGGTGAACCCAACTATAGATTGGAAAACAGAGACTATGTGATTCTCTCCCCCACCACTGACAGAAGAAGACCTTCTCCCTCAAAGATATATTTTCAGATATCTCAATGTCAACCCAAGCTCTCTGATAGAGCAGAGGTATATCAAATAATACCACCTCTCCATATACATCAACAAACTCACTATTGCTTCTGAAATTGCCTAAGCAGTCCCAAAGAAAAAAGTTTCTCTACCAGCCGAGTTTAAAGGATTCGCCACCACATTTGAAGAATCCCTGAAAGGAGAACTCCCTCCAGTATGACCCTTTGACTATGCCATTAATTTGAAGGAGGGGTTCATTCCCAAAGTAGCAAAGGCATACCCACTAAATCCTAAGAAAATCATCATCTGCAGAGAGTTATTGATGAATACCTAGCATCAGGAAAAATTGTAGCTTCTAAGTCTCCCCAAGCCACCCCTTTCTTTTTTGTGCCAAAGAAGAATGGATCATTGCAATCCTGTCAAGATTACAGATACCTCAATGAGTTCACTATTGGAAATGCCTACCCCTTACCACTGCTCTCTAATCTCTTGGATAACCTTAAAGGCTCACAATATTTCACCAAGTTCAATGTAAGATGGGGTTACAACAACATTTGCATCAAATCTGAGGACCAGTGGAAGGCAGCATTCATTACTCCATTTGAACTCTTCCAACCCACTGTTATGTTTTTCAGACTCAGAAACTCTCCTACAACCTTTCAAGCATTTATGAACCACATCTTCAGGGATTATATAGCTGAAGGATGGGTCATCATTTACATGGATGACATCCTTATCCATTCCACAGATTTAGAAATCCACTATACGTATATCAAACTAGTGCTGCAATGTCTGGCCAAACAAAAACTCTATCTTAAATTATCCAAATGTTCCTTTGATACTCCCAAAGTTGAATACCTTAGAATGGTTGTTAGCCACAACAAGATCATGATGGACCAAGTCAAGTTGGCTGCCATCAAAAATTGGAAAACTCCTATCAATGTCAAAGGAGTACAAAGCTTTATTAGCTTTTGCAACTTTTACAGGAAGTTCATCCCTAGATTCTCTGAAGTAGCACACCCCCTTTTAGATTTGACAAAGAAGAACATCTCCTGGAATTGGACAACAGATTGCAAGTTTGCCTTTTGCCTACTCCAACAGACTTTTACCTCCACCCCAGTCCTTAGCATGCCAGACCTCTCCCAACCTTTCTTTCTCATGACCAATGCATCCCTTATAGCCACTGGGGCAGTACTTATGCAGAAAGATGTTAATGGCAATTTCCATCCATGCACCTACCTCTCCAAAATCCTCGGGGATGTAGAACAAAACTATGACATCTATGACTAAGAACTCCTTGCTGTCATCTATGCTCTAGAAGAATGGTGCCAATACCTAATGGGTATCAGACATCCCATCACAGTTATCACTGATCATAGAAATCTTACCTATTTCAAACAGTCCAGAAAGTTATTCCGACACCATACTAGATGGTAAGTTTTCTTATAGGACTTTGATCTGCTCTTCCTCTACTTCCCAGCATCTTAACTAGTGCCAGCCAATGCCCTCTCCTGCATGTCCTCCTGTTACGGTGTGATGGCACCTAATGCAAATGTACTAGAATGACTAGACAGAACAGCAACTGTCTCTGACAAATGAATAGCTCCTCTGAGCAGACTTATGTCCATGGATAGCGACGTAGTCAGCACGGCTTCCAGATGGAGACTCTTCCTAGTCTCATAGATGCTAGCTTCAGTACTCCTCAGAGTGCAGTCGACCTAGCAGCAGCATCTGTAATATATGGCCCTTCTGGTTATTCAACGATGGCAAAGATAGATGGTACTCAGACAGCAGATAAGGCGATTGGCCATTCTGAGGAGGAGTTCTAGCATGTAGATTGTATAGAACAAGCTGAAGTACTAGTATATGCAAGGACCCTTATTTATAGGGTAAACCGGTGGTGCACAGACCAAGTGTCAAGAAAAGGTAGGTGTCATAGAAGGGAAAGGTGTCACTAGTGGTTCAAGAGTATATCTGGAAAAGGAAAACCACTGGCGTTAGAATACAATATAAAGTCGTCAGTATACGATCAGACAATAGAAGTTCTCCTCATTGCATGTTGCAATGAATACAAAAGATAAGGGGAGTTATGGAAAGCATAGACCGAAAATGAGGAGAAAGAAAGTAGGCATATGAAGAAGACAGTTCGACTTGTAACATTACCCCCAGCTCCCCAGCTCCCTAGCTTCAATCTCAATAATCTCTAGTCTCTGGAGTGGGGGATCCAGTAATATTTGTGATCCCAACCTCATCTGTTGGATCATTGTAATCATTTGTAAAAACCTCCCTTGCTGTCATAGTAGGAGAGTATTGTGTGTTCTCCTCAAGGGCAGTGGTCTCCTGGGCATTTTGTTGAAACAGATGGTTAGAGATTCTCTCTGTCAACAGTCTAGGCTCTGGTATAGGTATGGGGCAAGGGAATCCCAGAAACAGAAGGGAAGATCGTAATTATTCTGGGTGAGGACATATGGCTGCCACGTGTCCTGAGTGAGGAAGGACACATCTGGGGCAGAAGTAGAAGGTGCAGTCAAGGATAGAATGTCTGAGACAGTGGCATTGCTGATAGACTGAGGTGAAACATCTATCAGATGTCACTAGGGGGTATACTCCTTCATTTCTTCACAAAGATATTTGATCCCAGAGCTCCAATAAGGCAATTTCCCCATCTCCCAAGAGGGAGGATGATGCAGATGGAGGAGAGGGTGGTGGAGAAGGTGAAGCATGGGCTTGGTATCGAGCATCTTCTTTCACTAGGGTCACCAATGTGGCTAATCCTAATTGGTCCATGGTGAGGAGTAATGGGTTGTGTGCTCATCTTTTGATATCGCATACCATTTTGGTAAGGAGACAAGTTCCCTCAGATGCATTGGTAGTGGGTCTCACTGCAATGAGTGCAAGTCTGGAGGTCTGAAGAAATGCAGAACGGAGAAGAGCCAAAGGGGATTCTTTGTCAATCAGAGCTTCAAAGGATAGGGCTAAATGGGAATTCTGGAGAGCTTGTTCCATCTGTAGAAGATCTTCTGCAGAGGAGGGGGTATGTTGTCGGAAAGCAAAGAAGGGTCTGTTCATGTCTACGTTGGTTAATTGATGAAGGTTAACAGATGAATGCAAAAGTTGATTTAGATGAACTTGGGGTGGGTGTCATCCAGTGGTAATCTGGGTGGTTCTTGAGTGAGTCATGGTTTATATGTGATGGAGGGTGGAGTTTCAGAAATAATGAGAGAGAAGGGGGACTACAGTTACTAAGAGAATGAAATATAGTAGATGGATGAGGAGTAGGAAAACGATTCATGGTGGGATAAGGTCTGTAATGGAGTAGTTGTTTGGGTTGGAGGGCATGTAAGCCTCTAAAGGTGGTTGATGGATTTATAGACTTGGAGAATTTCTGAGGCATTACCAAGATTTGATTTCAGTTCCCAGGTACATTCTGATTCCAGGTAGTCTTTCCACGTCATGAGGTACTGCCTTTGTGATGGTGGTCCTCTGTGGTGTAAGATCTGATCAATCTCATACTCTTCTTCTTCATCAATCAGATCAAGTGGAGGGTAAAGGTAGTTAGGACCGTGTTTGGCAGTTTCTTGGTAAGTGGTCAGAAGGGAGGTATGGAATACATCGTGAATCTTCCACATAGCAGGTAGCTTGAGGCGATATGCTAGGGAAGAAAGAACTTGAGTAATCTCGAAAGGTCCTTCTTGTTTTGGAGCGAGTTTATAGGGGAGATTTGGGTGGCAGAGGTTCCTGGCTTCAAGCCATACCTTATCTCCGACTTTCCAGGGTTGGAAGTGGGCGGTGATCCATTTCTTTATGAGATGTTGCATTTTCTCATAAGCAGCTAGGGCTTCCTTTCATGTGAAATCAATATTATCCAATCGGGCCTGTAAAGCTGGAAGAAAGGTAGTTCCTAGGGGGGGATTGATGCATGGTTCATATCTGAAGAGGAGGAAGAACGGAGTTTTGTTCATTGAAGAGTATATGGAGGAGTTATGGTGGAATTTGACCATTTTAAGGAGGTCCATCCATTATTGGGGAACTCCTTCACAGAAGAGGCAGAGATATGTTTCTAGTTCTTGGTTTACTTGTTCGGTTTCCCCATCCATCTGGGGGTGATAGGCAGTAGATAGAGCGATATCATATTGGAGTAGTCGACCGAGTTCTTTGGTGAATGCAGATGTGAACTGAGAGCCTCGATCAGAGATGAGTTTGTTATGTAGGCTGACTCTGGAGAAGATATTTTTGAGAAAAAGTTGGACTACTCCTTCAGCGGAGATACTCGAATGACAAGAAGTGTAGATTACCCCCTTCATAAGGCCATGGTCTACCATGACCATGACTGAGTCAAAACCCTTCACAGGGGGTAGGCTGGTAATCAGATCCACTGACAAGGTTGAGAATGGGCATAATGAGGATGATGAGATAGGTTGTAGGGGGATGACCATTGGGTGGGTGTTGACTTTATTGGCTTGGCAGGTTGCACATTCAATAACGAAGTGACAAACAAACAATAGGAGATCCGGCCACCAGAAATCCCTCTGGATCAGATTCTGGGTACAATGGATGCTGCCATGTCCTCCGACAAAGGACTCATGAATGGTGGTGACAAAGTTACAATGCTCAGCAGGGGGAACATAGAGACAGTTTTTGAAGAAGAGCTTTCCGTCTTTGAATGTCCAGTCCGCAGGGGTGGAGCGGTGGAAATAGGTCCCCTCTCCATCCAGCTTTTGTAGTGCAGAGAGGATGATTGGGTCATTGGCGGAAGAGGACATAATTTTCTCAAGTAGTGTGGTGTCAATGGCATTGAGGAATAGGTCCCCCAGGAGTAACTGTAGGTCGGAATTATCATTGGTGGTGTCGATAGAAGTCATTCTAGAGAGGGTGTCTGTGGGGGCAAGTTGTGATGCAGGCAAATATAGGAATAGCAGGTCAAAATCCTGCAAAAAGACCTGCCATCTGGCATGGCATTGGGATAGTTTTCTAGGTTGTTTGAAATATGTGAGGTTCTGATGGTCTGTAATAACGATGATGGGATGTCCTGTTCCCATCAGGTACTGTCTCCATTCTTCAAGGGCATAAATGACTGCTAGTAACTCTCGATCATAGATATCATAATTTTGTTCAGCATCTCCAAGCATCTTGGAGAGGTAGGCACAGGGGTGAAGATCACCGTTGGTGTCTTTCTGCATAAGTACTGCCCTCATAGCTATGAGGGATGCATCAGTCATGAGGAAGAATGGTTGAGTGGGGTCTGGCATGGCAAGGACTGGGGCAGAGGTAAACATTTGTTGTAATTGACGAAATGTGAACTCGCAATTGACCATCCAGTTCCATGGAGCATTCTTCTTAGTCAGATTTAAAAGGGGGCATGCTATTTCTGAGAATTTCGGGATAAACTTTCTATAAAAGTTGCAAAATCCTATAAAACTCCATATTCCCTTCATGTTGGTAGGAGTGTTCCATTTCTTGATAGTGTCTAATTTGGCAGGATCCATTGTTACCTTGTTATGGCTTATTATCATCCCAAGATATTTGACTTTGGGAATGTTGAAGGAGCATTTGGACAATTTGAGATAGAGTTTCTGTTTGGTGAGGTATTATAGCACTAATTTGGTATGTTTGTGGTGGATAATTAAGTTGATTGAGTGGATAAGGATGTCGTCCATGTAGATGATGACCCATCCTTCAGCTATGTAGTCTCAGAATATGTGATTCATAAAGGCTTGAAAGATCACTGAGGAGTTCCTTAGCCCAAAAAACATGACAGTGGGCTGGAAAAGTCCAAACAGGGTGATGAACACTGCCTTCCATTGATCTTCAGGGTGGATGCGAATGTTGTTGTATCCCCATCTCACATCAAATTTGATGAAGTATTTTGATCCTTTGAGATGATCGAGGAGGTCTGAGATCAATGGCAAGGGGTAGGTATTTCCAATTGTACTTTTATTGAGATACCTATAATCTTGACAAGGTCATAACGACCCATCCTTCTTTGGTACAAAGAAGAAGGGGGCAGCTTGTGGGGACTTTGAGACTACAATTTTTCCTGAGGCTAAATGTTCATTGATGAACTCTCGACATGCTTTGACTTCATTGGGATTTAACAGATACGCCTTGGCAACTTTTGGGGTGAAACCCTCTTTCAGGTCTATAGCATGATCGAATGGTCAAGCTGGTGGTAGTTCTTCTTTTGGAGGTTTCCCGAACATAGCTGTGAATTCTCTGAATTCAGCGGGTAATGAAACTTCAGCTCTAGGGGTTTTCTGGGCTATTTCTGACGCAATGGTGAGTTTATCGAGATATAAGATTGGATGGTAGCATTTAACATAATCTCGCTCTACTCAAGTGCTTGGGTCGGCATGGAGATATCTGAGAATATATCATTGTGGTAGTATATCTTCTTCTGTCAATCTCAGGGGAGAGAACCTCATGGTTCCCATCTTCCAGTTTATGGTTGGGTTAACTTTCTTCAGCCAAGAAAGTCCCAGAATGACTTCTTCCTTTCCACATCCAAGCACTAGGAAGTCTTCAGTGGTTTCCCAGTCTCCGATCTTGATGGGTAGTTGGGCTACAAGCTGGACCAGTCCAGAGTTGTTCACTGTCCCATCTATATTATGCACCACCATCTTCTATTTGAGTCATTATGTGGGAAGTTTATTTCTGATCATGACCCAGAGATGAATGAAATTTCCTATTGCGCCACAGTCTATTAGGGCGTGCGTTTTGACGATTTTATCCAACTGTATGATCAAAGGGATTTGCATAGATTGGGCCTTTGTATTGGATACATGTACAGTCGCGATTGTGTAAGGAAGGGTAGACATCGAGGCATCCTTCCACTTTAAAAATCCACTAAGTTAATGGCTTTGATTTCTGCTGTTTCTCCTTTGATCAATGCTTCTTCTTCTTTGTCATATATGGTTTTGAGAACACATAGAAGTTCTTCCTGTGAGACTTCTCTAGTAGCACTGAGGGTGTTGAGATACTTGGTGAGCACGGATTGAGACGGGGTTTCTTCAGTGGCTTTAGTGGTCTCGGTGATTCTGATTGTAGTAGGGCAGAACGGATTCCTGAATGTAGGGGTTACAACAGGGATAGTAGGGGAACGTGATTGATAAGTGTTGGTGCCATCAGGGGATCAGGGTTTATAGGCTGTATAGTTCCCTGGGCACTGATGGTTGTGAGTGGAGCATCCCTTCTTATGACAAACGAAGCATAGCCCTTTCCTGATATGATCAGCACATTGTACCGGAGTCAGTTTGATTGAGTCAATGTTCATGGCATTTAGGTCTTTGCAGATAAATGAGGTAGCACCTGCTCCTCCTCTTTGTTGGTTACAGATGGAATGGAGCCATTCCTTCTGAGCATGAAACTTGCTGGTGGCTTGCACCCATGCACTGAGGGTTTCAGGTACTTTCTCCATGGAAAGTATCATCTGTGTGAGGTCCTTATCTAGACCTCACGCAAATTCGTCGATGAGCACTAGAGATGCATCTCCTAGCACTGTCTTGGCTGCTTCTAACTGGAGGTTGGCTACATATTTTGAAAATCCTTGGTCATCTCTGGTATCCTGCCAGAGCTTGGCTATCGTGTAACAAGCTTTCTGTTTCAAGTCTATAGGGAGAAAAGTCTTGATGAAATCCTTTGAGACTTCATTGAATGTCTTGAGCACTGTAGGATTTTTGGCTATGGTTCTATACTAGGCCTCAGTGAAGTGGGCACTGTGCCCTTTGCTCATCTTGTTAAGCAATAGCATAATTTTTGACGCCTCCATCATATAGACTGGTGCATTGATCTCCAAATAAGCTTTGATAGCCAAAAGCCAGCGGTTGGCATCGTCAGCCTCTCCTGTAAAATCCTCTGGTAATCCTCCTTTCAATTCGATAGGCATCTTGTCGTCATCGTCTGTGATAGGTCTGGGAAGAATGGAAGGTCGACCCAGTGGCGTTAATCCTTGTGGTGGTGGTGTAATCCTGGGGTGAGCAACTACTGGTGGTGTAGCTTCAGCAGGAATAGGTACCAGAGCTTGTATTTACAGGGCTCTGGATATGGGGGGCCATCCAATAGATGTCTGAGGGTGTTGCAGAGTCTGAGAATTTGAAGGTGGGCGATAGACTGGTCTCGGTGGAGTATCTGAATCGGAATCTAAGTGGTTCTGTGAAGAGTGGTACAATAGGTTGGAAACGGTGGGGGTCCCTTCTGCTGAAGAGTAGGGGATGACTTGATGAGCTTGTTCTTTTGTTACAGTGTGACAGCATCTAATACAAACGTACTAGAACGACTAGACAGAACGGCAACTGTCTCTGATGAATGAATAGCTCCTCTAAGTAGACTTGTGTTCATGGATAGCGATGTAGTCAGTGCAGCTTCCAGATGGAGACTCTTCCTAGTCTCGTAGATGCTAGCTTCAGTACTCCTCAGAGTGTGGTCAACCTAGCAGCAGCATCTATAATGCACAGCCCTTCTGATTATTCAACGATGGCAAAGATAGATGGTATTCAGACAGTGAATAAGGCAATTGACTGTTCTGAGGGGGAGTTCTAGCATGTAGATTGTATAGAACAGCTGAAGTACTAGTATATGCAAGGACCCTTATTTATAGGGTAAACCGGTGGTGCACAGACCAAGTGTCAAGAAAAGGTAGGTGTCATAGAAGAAAAAGGTGTCACCAGTGGTTTGAGAGTATATCCAGAAAAGGAAAACCACTGGCGTTAGAATACAATATAAAGTCATTAGCATACGATTGGACAATAGAAGTTCTCCTCATTACATATTGCAATGAATACAAAAGATAAGGGGAGTTATGGAAAGCATAGACCAGAAATGAGGAGAAAGAAAGCAGGTGTATGAAGAAGACAGTTCGACTTGTAACACCTCCACTGACACCTCTGAAGACAATTCTGAACTACAACTACTACCAGGAGATCTATTTCTCAATACCATTGACTATATCTTATTGAAGAAAATCACATCCTCCTCCTCCTCTGACCCTGTTGTTCTTGCTGCCCTCCATCACCTAAATGGGGACCCTACTCATTTCCACCACTTCACCCCTGCAGACTGGACCTTTATCAATAGAAGATTATACTTTAAAAACTATCTCTATGTTCCTCCCTCAGAACACCAAATCTTGGTTGTGTCCCTCCACAAATCATTTGCTGGAGGCCATAGGGATATCCACCATGCTCAGAACCTTGTCCAACAGGACTTCTGGTGGCCAGACCTCCTGTCATTTGTTCACCACTTTGTTATGGGGTGTGCGACCTGTCAGGCCAATAAAGTGAATACCCACCCAATGATTCCCCCTCTCCAACCCATCCTAAGCTCTTCTCTTCGCCCTTTTGCCACCCTGTCAGTGGACCTCATCACAGAATTGCCTTCTATGAAGGGTTTTGACTCTGTTATGGTTGTGGTTGACCATGGCCTTATGAAGGGGATGATCTATACTCCCTGCCATTCAGACATCTCTGCTGAGGGAGTAGCACAACTCTTTCTTGAACATATTTTTCCTAGAGTCAGCCTACATGACAAACTCATCTCTGACCAAGGGCCTCAATTTGCCTCTGCATTTGCCAAAGAACTTGGCTGATTACTCTAATATGACATCACATTATCTACAGCCTATCACCCTCAGACAGATGGGGAGACTGAACAGGTAAATCAAGAACTAGAAACCTATCTCTACCTCTTCTGTGAAGGCCTCCCTCAGCAATGGATAGATCTCCTAAAAATGGCAGAATTCCATCATAATTCCTCCATAGACTCCTCTATGAATAAAACCCCATTCTTCCTTCTCTTTGGCTATGAACCACACACGTACTCTCTGCTTGGAACAACATTTCTCCCTGCTCTACAGACATGATTAGACAATATCAATTTCACATGAAGGGAAGCCCTTGCTGCCCATGAGGAAACACAACACCTCATGAAGAAATGAATCACTACCCATTTCAACCATGGAAAATCAGAGATATGATATGGCTCAAGGCCAGGAACCTCCACCACCCAAATCTTCCTCGTAAACTGACTTAAAAATAAGAAGGACCATTTGAAATCACCCAAGTCCTCTCCTCCCTTGCCTATTACCTTAAACTTTCCTTTACCTGGAAGATTCATGATGTATTCCATGCATTCCTTCTAACCACCTATTGAGAAACTGCCAAACACAGCCCTAACTACCTCCACCCACCACCCAATCTGATTGATGGTGAAGAAGAATATGAAATTGACCAGATCTTGTATCATAGGGGACCCTCTTCATGAAGGCAGTATCTTGTGATCTGAAAAAGATACCCCAAATTGGAACATACCTGGGAATCTGAATCCAATCTAGACAATGCTTCAGAACTCCTCCAAACATATAAATAAGTCAACCACCTCTGATACTCCATGCCTGCCTCCCCTTCTAAGTCTAATCTCTTAGATCTAATTCCCCTCCAAATTGTCTTCCTTCTTCTCATACATTTACTTCATTTTATCCTTCTGGTCACCATAGTTCCCCTTCTATCCCATTATTTCTGACATTCTACCCTATGACACGTATAAACATGACCCATTTGAGAACTGCCCATATTACCACTGGATAAAACCCCCCTTATATTTACCTAGGCCAGCTCTCCCATTCATTTCTCCCCCTTCACCAGTTGATGGATGCAGACATGAACCAACTCTTCTTCGCATCACAACAGCACACCCCATCATCCACTGGAGACCTTCTACACATGGAACAGACCCTCCAAGACTCTTGTTTCACTCTCTCTTTTGAAGTCCTGGTAGACAAAGAATTCTCCCTAGCACTTCTCTGCTCTGCCTTCCTACAAATGTCTAGACCAGCCTTGATTGCAGCCTGCCCCATCTCAGATGCCTCTGAAGGGACCTGCTTAATCACAGAGATGGTTAGGGATATAGAATGAAGGGCCCAAACCCCACTTCTTCTTGCCATGGATCAACTAGGACTTGCCACTCTAGTAGCACTAGTGGAAGAAGATGCATGCTACCAGGTTCAACCATCCCCACCTTCTTCTCCATCCCTGCCTTCTGTGTCCTCCTCTCCATTAGAGGCAGGAGAGCTAGCTCTTCTAGAACTGTGGGACCAGATATCCCTATGATGTAATGAAGGAGTATACCCCCTGGCCACTACAGATAGGAGATTCACTGATGTGTGTCAGCAATGTCATTGCCTAGAACATTCAATTCTTGAATATGCCTTCTATTTCTACCCACAATATGTCCTTCCCTGACCTGAACATGCAGTAGCTGCCTGCCCCCATCCAGACTGGCTCTGCTCATCCCTTCCCTTTTCAGGATCTCCCCATGCAGGGCCTTCCCAACCCCTGCCTGTCCCTGTATCTTGATTCCTAATCACACAGATATTCAACCATCCTTTTCATCACAATGCCTAGGAGACTGCTGCTGCTCAGGAGGACATGCAGTACTCCCCTACTACAACAGCAAGGGAGATTTTTGCAGATGATTATGATGATCCAACAGACAAGGTTGGGATTGCAAACATTACTGGATCCCCCACCCCAGAGACTTGAGGTTATTGAGGTTGAAGCTGGGGAGCTTTGAAGATGTGAGGGGGGTAATGTTACATGTCAAAAGATCCTCTTCATATGCCCTCATTCTTTTTCTTCTTTTTCAACCTATATATTCCATGATTCACCCTTCCTTTTGTATTCACTTCAACATGCACTAAGAAATAGCTCTATTTTCTGCTCCTATGTTGATGACCTACTCTTATATTCTACCACCAGTGGACTTCCCCTTCTGGATATCACTTCACACTACTGATAACACTCTTCCCTTTTCAAGTACTTACTCTTCTTGGAAGCATGGTCCATGCTTTGCCAGTTGATCCTATAAATAGGGTCCTTGCATGTACTAGTAAATCAGCTTGTTCTATGCAATCTACATGCTAGAACTTCTCCTCATAATGGCCGATCACCTTATCCACTATCTAAGTAACCTTTACCTTCAAATCTCAATGTTCTCATTAGGAGTTCTTCTCTCTTAGTAAAAGGGACTATTCTCGTGATTGTACTTTGCCATTGTTGACTATTTACAGGAGGGCCATGTATAGAACATGCTGTCACTAGAAGTTGCCATCCAGAAGTCACACTAACTACATTGCTGTCCATAGGTCCAGGTCTACTCAGAGGAGCCACCTATCATCAGAGACAGTTGCCGTTCTGTCTGGCTGTTTTAGTATGTTTATGTTAGGTGCCATCACACCATAACACCAAGATATATAATGTTATGGCTGCAAGGGCATAACTGCAAAAGGTCATGAATCACCTGCAATGGATCTTGGTGGAGCTCACCATAACAATGGGATCTGGGGTGCAGACACCATGGATATGAAGGTCTTGGGTGCAAGACACATACCTGATCCATGTAATGTTGGGCATAAGATGGTGGATAGACCACAGTAGGTATAGTCTGGTAATGAAGAGGGGGTGTTATATGGCTGACAAGGATCTAGGGTTCCTGGCAACTAGTGTAGTTGCCTAGAGTCACATGATGTATATACACCAAGATATATAAAGGCTGGGATAGCTGAGAGCAACCTTAGTCTGTCCTCTTATAGGTTTCCCCCATAATAGGGTGCCTTCTCATAGGCATTGGTGCACTTGAGTCCAAGTGTAGTTCCTGCTCAACCATATATAGGCCCTATGTGTGTCTTCCCTTGGCTCAGTTCTTGGGTTGTCTTAGTGGGTTGTAACATATAAGGCCAGGATACAGTGAGCAACAAAACCATTCCAATAACTAACCTTGACACAGTGCACAAAGTGCACTGCAAACACTTGTGGGAATTTCGCCAAGCTTTGGTGTGACCAAACAAAGTAAAAACTCTTGGCTACCAATCCGCCCTTGGATCATGTGATTTGGCTTAGAGGCTGTGGAGTTATGGCCATTTTAAGTCACCCATATCATTGGAACTGTTATGGCCACAAGGGCATAACTGCGAAAGGTCATGAATCACCTGCAATGGATTGTGCTGAAACAATGAGGTGCATGAGTTAGATCCGGGGCATGGACAGTGCAGATATGAAGATCTTAGGGCATTGCACACCATGCCTGATCTGCATATAGCTGGGCATAAGACGGTGAGTTGATCGCAGCATGGCTATGGTCTGGTTATGAATAGGGGGTATCATGTGGTGACAAGGGTCTAGGGTTCCTGGTGACTTGAGTAGTTGCCTAGATCACATGATGTATATACACTAAGGTATATAAAGGCTTGGAACAGCTAAGGGCAACCTCAGTCTGTTCTCTTGGAGTTTTCCCCTCAAGTAGAGCGAGCCCTAGCTTGGGGTGTTCCCTTGGGTTAGTGGGTTAGGTTGTGCCTCTCTGGCTAAAGACGTCCTCAGCCAGATGCCAACATAGCTCCTATACGTGTCTTCCCTTGGCTGAGTCCTTGAGTTGTTCTAGGGGTTGTATCAAGAACAGTTTTGTTGCCACTATATTGAAATGTGGAACTCATATGTTCTAGTGGGATATTACATCAGCATTGAGTCATGTGATGTATAAACAGTTCAACATGATGTAAACAATGCCAAACATCATCACTTTTACCATTTCTTTCACCA
>JBBPUK010000335.1:2870-23451 GCA_038094635.1 Tylopilus cervinicoccineus
GAAAGAGGATTATTAATCTTTGGATCAAGTTGGAAGACAATTGCAGCAAAAGGGAAAATGGAAAATATCTTGGTTGAAGAAGGTGTTGCATTTGTAGAATAGAAAGGACAGTGTAGCCCGTCAACCAAGAGATGTAACACTATGAAGGAACTGAGATATAAGTGTCAATGATGTGGTAGTGTAAGGGAAAAAGAGTATGCAGGTGGGTTCACCAATCAACATGTAACATAATCAATTAAATCATCTTGAAGTCACCACTCATCCAAGTCTATCACAACCTCCATGAAAACTTTCAAAAACATTTTCTATACACACATCTATTTTTGATGAAGAATGAAGCAAACATAGTGAAGACATTCATAAAATTATGTATGCACTTTGGAAAATACAGGCCATACAAAGTTTAATTAGGTCACTCTAGTAAATTATGTATAAGTAAGCTGATCAACACTAGTCATGTACTTATAGAAAAGTCCAAAGATAAGCTTGGATAGGAGGGAGTTCAGAATGAGGTGGATAATGGCCCAGAAGATTTCTTAACATTAGATGATATAGTTGTTGAAATGGGATTATAGTGAAGAAACTGGATCATCAGCATTGGGTTAAGTTGGGCTGTATTGTGCCCCTTATTATTATGCAATATGCTCAGTTTGACTTTGTTCTCCTTTTCTAAGTGACTAGGGTGTTGCAAACACACATGACTATGTTCTAATGATTATTAGTATATAGAATAATTGAATTGATGAAAGTATGACTTACTATTATGGCCAGGCAAGCCACAGGCTGAACACTTCTTAATGGGCCCAGAAAATAAAGGGAGGACAATAGGATGAACATTAGGATAAGACTGGGGCTGCAAAATAGAGCATGCAGGAATAGATGCTCTTGTTAGCATAGTAACACTTTGTGGCTGGGGAATGAACTTATTGATGATGGCTAGGACTTCTTGTTATGGTGTGATGGCATCTAACACAAATGGACTAAAACAACTAGACAGAATGGCAACTGTCTCTGACAATAGGTGGCTCCTCTGAGCAGACCTGGACCCACAGATAGTGACATAGTCAGCATGGCTTTCCAGATGGCAACTCTTACTAGTTGCATAGATGCTAGTCTCAGCACTCCTGCTATGTAGATGACTTAGTGGCAGCATATGTGATATGGGGCCCTTCCTGTAGATTGGTTAACAATGGCGAAGTATGATTGCAAGAATAGTCCCTTTTACTGAGAGGGAAGAACTCTTAAGGAGAATATTGAGATAAGAAGATAGAGGTTTACTCAGATAGCAGATAAGGCAACCAGCCATTCTGAGGAGGAGTTCTAGCATGTAGATTGCATAGAACAAGCTGAAATACTAATACATATGAGGACCCTATTTATAGGGTAAACTGGTGGGGCACAGACCATGTCTCCAAGAAAGGTAAATACTATGAAAGGAAAAGGTGTTACCAGTGGTGTGAAGTTATATGGAAAGACAGAAGTCCACTGATATTGGAATACATAAGTGGATTGTCACTGTAGGAGCACACAATGGAGGTGTTCCTCAATGTATGCTGAAGGGAATATAAAACAAATGGCAAATCATGAAATGCATAGGTAGGAAAAGAGGAAAAAGAGTGGAAGTGTATAAAGAGGATCTCCTGACATGTAATACTTCTACATCATATAGTGCCATGCTTGACCAGTGAGTCTTCTTATGGAGATCATTAGTCATTCATAGTTTAAGGTGGTGAGCACAGTCAACAATCCTGTCTAGTACTACTATAGGAAGAATAATGCTAGGGCTATAGTCTATTATATAGGCATTTTCATACTCTTCCACTATTTTCATCAGCCCCCACTCCTCCAGTGCATTGCAAAGCACAATTTTCTTTCACTCCATTTTATATTTCAAGAGATGGGAACAAGTAGTGTTTCTAGTTGAGATAGATAGAATAGATATGTTGATATCTGTGAAGAGGAAGGAACTATTGAGATTACAGCAGATAGATGACTTAATGGGAGCACAGCATATACAGCCCTCTGGGTGCAAGGAGTTACATGCAGCAGAATTGTATTCTTTACAGATGAAATCAGTTCAAAATTTCCTATGCTTTTACAATAGAAAACTTACTAGTGCCTTCACCTTCAAAATATATCTCAATCACTCTCTATCTATATATGACTCCTCAAAAGTCAGCATTAATAAGATAGTCCATTGTAGGATCAAGTTCTTACTTTCCTCTCTTTGCTGTCTAGCCATTGTTTGTGCTCACAGTGAATGAACTTGAAAGCATTACATTTCTTAACCTTCTGTCATTAAAGGGGGGTGGTGATGGACTTGATGTGTCTGTGCTAGTTTTCTGATTCCCAGGGCCAGTCATATCAAGTGCAGTACTAATTTTATGAGCAGTTCACTTCAATGATGGTAGGTCTGAGCTTGTTTTCTCTCACTATTATAGTCATGTTACATAGGTACTGGTTATCTCTAAAGGGTTACATATATATTTCCTTTCTTTGGCAATATGAATGCCTATTATTTTCTTTTCATAGCTCATGTGATCAGTCACATGATGATGCCAAGAGACACTAGATATTAAAGAGTCCAAAGATTATCTAGATAGTGTACAGGTAATGAAGTACTCTATATGGGGTCATCTGTTGCCCTTGGTAGTAAGTTCTAGGTCTATTGCACTCTTAGTGCATGGGAACTGGCTTCCCTATTGGGCTTTTTGAATAGGTTCTGCTTCTCTTGCATATAGCCCAGCTGTTACATGTCAACTGACAACCCTTCAAGTGTGCCCTCAACTTTATTTTTCCACCTCCCTTCTACTAGCCTACCTTGTGATTCCTTCTTAATCTTACATCTTTTGTCAATAGAATACATAACCTATCCACCTGGAATCTTCAATGTCCTTCATGACCAAGGATTCTTTCCTTTGTTCTTTCCTTTTGCTTACTCTCCAATATAGTCTGAGGACTTATGACTCATTCCTCATTCCTAGTCAACCCCTATATGCATTAGGAATGGGCCTCTCTATCTGGGGCCATATTAAAGATCTATTCTTGTACCATACTACCAGTGGCCCTTCTATTTCTGATATGTTTTCAGGCCACTGATAGCACTTATCCCTTATCCCATGATTTCCCTTTCAGTTACTTGGTTTGTGCATAGAGGTTCCACTTCCCATAAATAGGACCCCTCATCTGTAGTAGTACTTTAGCTTGTTCTATGCAATCTACATGCTAGAACTCCTCCTCAAAACAGTCAGTTGCCTTACCACTTTTCTGAGTATCCTCTACCTTTGACTATCAGCTATCTCATTAGTGGTTCTTCTCTCCAAGTGAAAAGGGACTATTCTCATGATCTACCTTTGCTGTTACTAATACTGTCAGTAAGGGCTGTGTTGCTGCTAGGTCATCTGCACCAGAAGTGCTGAGGCTAGCATTTATGCAACAAGAGGTTGCCATTTAGAAGCCACATTGACTCCATCACTATCTGTGAGTCCAAATCTGCACAGGGGCAACAGAGGTTGCTGTTTCACCTGGTTGTTTTAGTATGTTTGTGTTAGATGCCATTGCACTGCAACACCAGCACACCTTTTTCATTTCTGCTCTCAGATCTTTTTAGAGCTTCTCTTTTTGATAGAAGATGCCACACAGAAGGTGGCAGTTAATCTCTGCTATGGCAGCACAGGTTTGCTGATTGCTGTCACCATGAGGCATAGATAAGAGTCAAGGGTTTGACCATAGCAGGACAATTACTATATCATAGTTAGATACATGGTCTGTGCCCAGGTGGCTATATACTAGGATAGTATATATAGGTCAGGGAACAACACTGAAGATCTCAGCTTGTTCTCTTGGTGTTTCCACCTCTACCTGCTAGCCAAGCAAGGGATTAAGAGCACCTCTACAAGTCCTCATCTACTCTTTGCTCTACACACTTTATACAACCTATGAACAACCAAGACCTTCAAATGAGCCTTTTGGTTTAGAGTTTGTATCACTTGCTGTTGCTTCTTGGCTTTCTGATAGCTCCTTTTTTCTTCATGCACATCATCAAATAGGTCCTTCTTGGCAAAAAGTATCACCATTCCAGATCTTCTAGGTGCTCTTGTAGCATGTTCCCATTGTTGCCACAACTCAGTCAGTCTACATGTCACTCTCCATTAAACTATAATAGCAATGTCCAGTATGTCCATTCCCTATCATTTATCACATATAACATATCCCCTTAGCATATACTTCAAAACTCACCATTCTGAATGACTGTGTCATATATAGCCCCCATATATCTTTAGATCATAGGTGAGTAACTTGACTTTCTTTGTATTCCATTGTTATATCTGAGTTGAATCAAGCAACCTTTTCACAATACACATGTGGGAGATGCATCTGCAGGAACTTTGCAGCAAGGATGGAATCCTAAATATCATTGAAAAAAACAAGAAACTTCTGTAGAGCCTTATTGCTGGGTGACCAACTGTCAGGTATCAGAAATGCAAGATCCCCATACAAGGTAAGTGGAAATTGTATTTTTTATACATGAAGCATGATGTTTGGCCAGTCCATATAAATTTGAATATTCAGTGGCTCCTCCTTTCTGTGTGGGTCCAATACCTTCATAATATCATAGAGAATTTCTGATGTTAATGTCACCAATATGATCAAGTATGGCACACAGTGAGCAATGGTGAATTGGAGCCACCCTAATTTCTTATATTCCAGTCTAAACTTGCCCCAGATCATGATGCAGTATGCCTTGTTGAAGATTATTCCAATTATATGGTCAACAAACTGTTTCTTCCTCAGTAATGTCTCAAATCTTCCTCCAGGCTTCATCATCTGCTTGGGACTGATGATAACAGCCTTATATCTAAATTTTTCAATGTCCTAGTCAAGTGTCAGTTTGCCATACACAAGAGATGAAGGTTCAAACTGTGAGTAGTACATACCTTGAAGTTTTTCTCATTGGTGCTATCAGCATCAATTGCAATAGCATGCATTCCTGCTCTCTCCAGACTTTCGACCTGTTGCCTTCCAAGCTGGTTCAATGGGGTGACGATGATCTGGATACCATTTGGATGGAATAGCAGTGGAATCCAGAATGTCAAGATCTTTCCCATTGACGTTCTGGCAATGCAGACTATATCTTTTCCTTGTAGAAGTGTTGCCGCAACCTGTACTTGCCATAGACATGGCTGTTTCTCGAGAATTGTAAGCGTCCGCTCTCGTATCTCTTCGACACTAGGGGCCAGTAATGACATGAAGACGAAGTAGGAAAGGCTAACTATATTATTGTTTTATTTATCCTGCTATTTCCACATCTGTCATAAACCACTAATTGTCCATGACTTTGACGGCTCTGCCGAGCATGCCAAGCATCAGGACACAAACCTTGCGGACAAGTTGTGCCAGCCACTGCTGGAGGGATTGAGGGCCCAAATTAGGTAGTACGTTGAGTTTGAATTTTCACGTGACATGCTAACGATCACAATTACGCCTTCTTTCCCTCCAGCACAAGGATGGGAAGGAGCCTGATACTAGCCATTCTTCTCCCATCGCGTACTTGTAGTCCTCGATTGGGACGTTCAGCGATAGTTCTCATACAATCCTGTTTGCTGTCAATTGGTGTGATACCAGCTAAGAAGATGCACCACCCTTAACTCCTGTGGCCGAAAAATCCGCTGGGATACTCTCCTACGAGACACGGCTATGATGCTGTCCACATTAGTGTCTTCCATGTAAGAGGACATTCTTGACGAGGAGCCAGAATAGATTAAGGAGTTGCCGGTGCCAGTGCTAGTTTTGATAGCGGCTCATGCTGATGTGGACTCATACCTTGAGAGAGGAGACGGATTTGCTGCCACCCACCTCACAAATACACGACAAAGATGAAAGGATCTACCCGGGGAAGATGGGAGTGCTCTCTCAACCAGACGCCTGAGGCTATGTTTGAGTGCGGGAAGGACAAGAGGAAAGACTATATAACCCTGACTGTGGTGGCTTGACGATCTGCAAGGATGCAACATTCGTGTAGAGGCATCTCCGACATCCTTAAAGTCGTTGGATCACAGCTAATCGATGATCGATAGCTAAGAGTGGGGGAAAGAGTGTTCCTCCGGATGGGTCCGAAGTCTGCGTACCGACGGTATTCTTGATCGCTTCATCAATATCTTTAATGGTGGGACGTGTTGAACCAATTGAGGATTGTTGGCATGTAGCGTGAGTAGGACCCACACTAGAGACCAAATTGAGAATACGTCAGATCGAGGGTATTTGACGTTTGAATCTCAACTTCTGACAACTTACGGATCGGAGTGGTGTGTGGTGTGAAGCGCTCGTGGTCGCACCAAAAGATGCGCCGAGTAGTTCTGTGAAGTCAACAACAGTTCCATGTAGGACGCAGATTTGTCTCAAGGTGAACTTCCTCCGCACTCCCTATCGTTCGACTAGGTTGACGACTACATTGTTGTTGATACGGTATGCGGGGTCGAGGCGTACGTTGGTACTCCACTGGGAAGGTAGGGATCAGTGGCTTTTCGAGTCTCACTCACAATGGCGCTCAGAATAAGATCGCAACTTGATTCGTGCAGGAGCCATTCAGTCAAATTGGAGAATGTGGAATTGGCCAGGAAAGGGGCATTGGTACAGCGGGGGGTCAAAGAATCGCCTCGACCACTGGTGCCTACTCTTTACTTTGCTCTCTAAATTGTTTTGCCCACTGATTCTTGGTGAGCACTCATTTGATAGAATAAGATGCGTATTTCCATACCAACATCGAGGGTATTGGGCGATCTGGAAGAATATGCCGGGTCTGTCCGTGTACAAGCAATGAGAACTTCGATCAGTGACGAAAAAACTCTATCACCTCTCGTTCTGCGCTGATAGACCATACGCCATACGTAATGACAAGGATGCCGGTCATAGCAATCGCAGTGTTACTGGCCCAGTTCGCGGGACGAGTCCACCATCCACCTGTCAGTTCTTGTCACTAAAAGTGGCAGTGAGAAGTGCCCATTCTGATGCACCTGCCGGCGACCATACATGTTTTGGATACGGATAACGCGCTCCACCGCCCTGCACAAACCAGTAGGGACTAGTAAGGCATGAATCGATGTTCGAGACGTACCATGACTGAGGCGCTGTTGGAAGACGAAGTAGATGGTTGAACGAGGATGAAAAGGAAACCCTAACCTAAGTCAAATTTACTCCCACGAAATATTACGTCAAGCTGAGGTTGCCTATCATTCTTTCAAGCTAACTCGCCGTTTAGAATATGTTTAGCGAGCACACTGCATCATCCTTCTCTCCTTCGTGGCTTTGAGAATGTCAGGATTCCTCGCTCATGAGGCGTACACCGCCTGACGTTGGAGGTATAGCTGGTCAGATGGTAGTCTGTGCGACTTCTGTCCTTCATTGTTAAACCGGAACCATCCGGCTCACAGCTTAGTTGCATATCCAATTACGTGGATACCTTCAAAGGAGAAACATGCAGCTATCCTGTTCCCTCCGCCGGGGCTCGGATGATCCACTACCATGCTGCTGTCCTTCCGTCTTGGACGTTCGAAGAAGGCTTCTCCTGGAGATAATCACAATGCGAATCTGCTGGTCCAATCCAGTCTGGAGTCGCCGAGTAGTCATCCTTGTTCGTTTCGACATGACTTCTATCAGTGGTCACGCACCTGATCGATACGCTCGGTCCCCATATTTGGTCGTGGTGTCCCGCCGTGAGGCGCCGGACATCAGCGCTGGTGCAGCCGAAGGTTACAGATAAAAGCAGAGGTCTCTCTGCACAGGAGCGTTTGCCCTCTGTCCAAATCCCCATGACCTCAGTGCATTCAGGCATTGCTCACCAACTGCGTGGACAATCAACGATCGAATATCTCCCGTTGGTAGAAGTGAGAGTGAAGGCATGGGTAGTAGACGGTGAGGCGTTAGCGAAGTTCTCTTATCCTGAGAGCTTACCTTCCAATCCGTGGATTCTCTCGGCCACCCGTCCTGTGATATAGTGTCTTCCCGTGTAGTTCTTACCCAAACGTTCCACAACCCACTGAGTGAACCCACATCACGAGCAAAGTATGTTTTCCCACTCCCGGCGAATGCAGCGGTCTGCGCGTTCGAGCTCGAGCTAGAAGACGGGTCGATCATCGTTGGGGAGGTAAAAGAAAAAGAAGAGGCGGCGCTCAGCTTTGCTCGTGCAGTGGATGAAGGGAAGATGACAGCGCTCGTCGAAAGGGTCACAGGCGACAGTAAGCGTTATTGGGTGCATGATAAAGATGATGCCAATGCTTCTTTCATCATGCAGTATTCACGATCTCAGTCGGATCTATTCCTGCGACCACGACGGTGATAGCACGCCTGACGGTGCGCATTAAACCCTGTAGCTCATTTTGTTTGAGAAACTCACGGCCTGCATATAGTTTGTAATGGATCTCCTAGATGAAGCTCTACGAGACCACGTTCGGTTTCAGCTCCCGATGCACGTTGCTGAGCGTTATGGCACGTCACCTGCAGCCATGCACAATACGACCACTGCGGATTCTCGTACCTGTGTCTATATCAGTGTGGACGTGCAGACGAGCGGCATCATATATACGATCCACAGTCCTACACATTCCATCTCACGGCAACGATATAAAGGGCGATCTGGCGAAAAGTCACAGCGACGTATGTCTGCAATTTGGAAGTCGTCCGAGTTTTTAACCAGCGACTTCGTAATCACTGTACACGCCGAAGGATTGGATAAGCCCAGGTGCTTCGCGGAAGTGCTGGATATGGGGGAAGATGAAAATGGGAACGACTCCACCATTGCACTGCAATTGACTCTCGTTCCCAAGTTCCAAGCTCCTAAGATTCCTTCGCAGGAATATATTTTTGTCATTGATCGATCTGGAAGTATGATCAATGACCCGATCGAGACGGCCAAGCGAACTTTGACAATGCTACTTCGTTTGCTGCCTGCTAAGCAGACGACGTTCAATATTTTCAGCTTCGGGTCCCATGTCACAAGCTTATGGCGGAGTGGCCATGAGTTCAATCAAACATCCTTTGTTGAAGCGGTATGCTTTCTCCCGTCTGAAAACTAGTGTTTAACATCACAGTTGCAGACGACACACGTTGCGAGTATGAGCGCTAATTACGGTGGAACAGAAATCCCCAAAGCCCTCGAGTCAACATTCAACTCGCGTGTGCTTGATCGCCCAGCAGTCATATTCTTACTTACCGATGGCCAAATCTATGTATGTCGCATACCTTCTAAACTTCTAAACTTAATGCTTTTTTTTTCTTAGGAGAACGAGATGCTGAGCTCCTGTGCAATCATTTCCAATGCTGTTCAGAATTCCCCAACTCATGCGTCAGTTCGTCTCTTCGTTCTTGGAATTGGAGCTGCAGTGTCTTCCGACGTATGTTCGAAGCTGGCCGAGCAGGGTAATGGAGAATATCTCTTTGCGCTTCTCGCGGAAGACATATGTGAAAAATGCGCACTACTTTTGAATGCTGGGCGCTCTAAAAATATAGAACGCATTGATATCGATTGGGGCAACAATGCCTCGGTTTCTTTTTCCTCACCAGTGATGCCGAACCTTCCTGCAGGTATCCCAGCGCTCGCACCGCCTCCCCCTGTACAACAAGCTCCTTATTCGTTGACAAGGATCTCCTCTGGTATCCGCTTCACGGTCTTTGCAATCACATCATTCAGAACTGTCCCTCAATCTGTTAAACTGAAAACTAGACTCGAAGGAATTTCTGAACCGCAAGAGCTGACTGTGGATATAACGAGGGTGAAACCATTCCGTAACAAAAACGAGCACTCGATTGTTCCCATCGTGCACACGCTGGCTGCGCGAAAACTCATTATAGAGTTGGACCGCAAGGTTGGACCTCTCCCCGCTCCAGCTTCAGATGATGCTCTCCTGGCCTCCGAAGACGACCTACGGAGAGCTGGCATAGTCAGGTTGGGTTTGACGTACCAGCTTGTGAGCAAGCACACGTCCTTTGTCGGCGTTCAGACTGGCGATGAACGGATAAGAGGTGGGGGACGTGGAAGGGGTAACATGGCGTGGACTAGATCGAGGCTTCGACAGTCCGACATGAGTACCCAAAGGGATAGTCACACCGAGTCCCCCACTTTCCTCGACGATCTCATCGACGGTGTATCCTCTTTGGTTGCGTCCGTCTTTGACTTTTTCAGCGGTTCAGTGGCATCGGCAAGTAGGACAAACCCAACCTCCAATTTTCGTGCTCACCATCGGACGAGGTTCCCTGGTACATACGATGTGTCCGACTCAAGCACGAGCGAGAGCAGTAGAGGTCGTGCGCGCAGGCGTCACTCTAGTCCACTTCAGGGACGGGGTCCTTCGTCTAACCGTAGCACCGACACTTTCTCCACTTTGAGCTCCCTTGAAGGGTCCTCTTGCAGCTCCTGTTGGACACACTCTCGCCCTTCGAGTCCCCTTCCCCTGTTTCGTGACCCCACTGAACGTGCTCCCTCGCCCGAGTTTCTCCAGGGGGACACAAGCCATCAAGTTGAGCCACATCCGCGTGTTCCCGTCCCTGTCTCGCAAGAAGTGTATGATCTCTTTCAACAAATGGACGTGAATGGGTCGTTTACGACTTCTCCTCTTCTCACTCGACTGGTTGGGGACATGATACTGGGAAAAGCGGATGAACTTGGGATTGACAGGAAGGTATGGGCGACCGTCGTCGTCACGGCATACATGAAGATACATCTACAACATGAGCCAAATCTGTTGGAGTTAGTGTCGGAGAAAGCGAGGGAGTTTGTAGAGGCAGGACTTGTGAGAGGTGGAGCAAGGAGTTTTGATCAGATGGTTCGAGAGGCCACTGCGCTATTGAGGATATGACGGTATTGTGTGGGCATATAATGTCGGGATGCTTCGTTCGTATTCGGGTTTTCTTGTGATTGTAACTCTCGGCAAGAAGAGAGAAAATATGTACGGAATACCATGGTCATATGGACGTTACCCGATGACCATCGTGTCGACTGTCACCACGAGCACGGTGAACCCGCTCACCTTGGCATGTCCAATAAGTGATTGTGAGCTCGGTAGAGTGCGTCCTGCCGGTTCCGAAGTTAGCCTTGTTTTCGGGACAGTGGGGTGGGATGGGGAAAGATGGACTTGCCAGCAGAGTTGAATACCAGCGGTGGGCGTTTGGATCTTGTGCATCTGCAGTCTCTTCCATGTAACGATCAGGAGTACGCCGACTTTTGGCTGCTGCACATGCTGATGCGAGCTCGCCGTCGCTGTGTATCAGACCTCGCGCGCCGATGGGAGCGACAAGAACTGGTGGCAGGTATGTGACACCAAATATTGTGGTCTGGGTGTTTAAGCTGACCTATTGTTGTTACGAGCTCTTGAGCTCGTTGTTGTTATATTGGCAATGCATCCCATGTGGTGCCCGTTTAATTTTATCATATTCACTGACCAGAGTCTTTGACGGGCTCTGTCACTGGAGTTGTTGGCACTTGGGTCGTTGCTGATGCCTTGAGGACAGTTAGCACAGTAGTGAGCATGTAGTTGGAAACTGTCAAGAAAGGATTGAGGACACACCATACCGAGGTTTCGAATCTCATGAAATGATTTCCGTCTGCAAGCAGAAGTGAGCATGTCTCCTACTTCCGGGTAGGTAGTGATTAGTCTTCGTGCATGTTTGGGGTTCTGATATTTCTTGTCCGAGTCGCCGTTCGAGTTTTCAATGATAGCATAGAGGAGTTCAATATGTCCAGCCATATCTGAGACGTCAGTCAAGCACTGTCTTCAAGGTCGTCCTCCACCGCCATGTTAAACACGATCTGTTCATCTATGGTAGTATCCAGATGATCTGGGACGATTTCAAGGGTCATAGTGCCAAGTTGTTGGAGCCTGCCAAGCTGCTTTCATATCCAAACCACCGATCAACCCACCGACAATCGGCGATTGTATTAGGTCCGGTCAACACAAGCCAACATGAACCTTTCCACCCTTCCACAGACGACCAACACACCCACCCCAATTGAACTACAATCATGATCCACACGTGGTGAGCTCGAATTCGCTGAGGTCAGATTTTACCTCCAGCACCAAGTCCACCTATACATTCTTCATTCGACGCCTTGTCATTCATTGGTCCTTTGCTGGGCATCGTATTCTTCCAGTTGCATGAGTCACCAGTATCTCATCCGTACAGGCCACCACCAAGAAGCCCTGGAGTCCCTCCAGCTCATCCCTCGCGTTAATGGGTCCGATATTCCGATAGACCCCGAAGATGTAGACGACTGACGACCTCCCGAACCTCAACCTCCTTCCACTGGGTCAGATGAACGCGAGCTTTTCCTACCATCTCCACAGGAAAAGCGTCCTGTTTGCAGACAGACAGGAATACAACGAACAATGGCGACCATGCAGCGGGGGATGAAGCCATCAAAGATTGCCGATCTACAGACAACTCCCCGACCTCGCTCGAATCTCATACATTCGTGGCACACGTTGAGTAATACCCCTCACGAAGGCTCAGTGCAGCCATTAGCGTCGGCCAGGTTGGCGGCATTGTTATTTCCTAGCGACGTCCAGATTGACCATAGTTTTAAATACTCCTTTCCAAGCGCCTGGAGAAGACGCAGATCATCGCAGAAACCGGCGCTGGCCAGCAGTGTCGCCACTGCCACTGTTTGTGCATGCTTCGGAATGCGATGTGTGATCTACTGAGCACAAAAGACGTTCGTCGGCAAGCTCTCAGTGTATTCTGAATAAAGATACTCGGCGCAACAGTAAGTCAACGTTGAAAGACGCGGTCAACGAAGCAATGCGTGGACTGGGTTACTAGTCTTGCGACTACTCATTTCCTTGTTGGCTCATGCTTCGATCCCCACCCCTTCCCAACCATTGTCCGAGACTACCAGAAAGTCATTGTCCGGGAAATCAAGAAATAGATAAGAGAGACAACTGGGAAGCTGCCGGATGTCGTCGTTGCATGCGTCCACGGTGGTGGCAACGCAATCGAGGCGGGTGGTGAAGGTATAGTGGCAGGCAGATTCTGGGGTGCCTCGTTTCTGAACTGTTTCTCATGCCTTGAAGGCGAACATCATAGTGCCACTCTTGCGAGGGGAAAGCCCGGTGTCCTTCACGGCGTGCGGACCTATATCCTTATGACCAGATTGAAAAGACGACCCGGTCAGTGCGGGGCTGACTTATCCTGTCGTAGGACCAGAACATATGTGGTTGAGGGATACCGGCCGTGTCGACTACGTTCCTGGGAAGGGATCAGATGAGCGAAAAAACTACTGAAAAAGACCAATCTTGACATCGTGAGTATGCTTTGACAGTCGTGTCTTCGGGGTTCATGCATTAAAAACAAATGTCCGGAGGGACGAGGCGACAAGGACGTGGAACAGATTTAACTACTATTGCCTGGAAAGTGGGCAGATCTCCTAGACTAGTACATTGAGACATAAAACCGTGGAGTGCACGCTTGTATATAAAATGTCGGTACCGGCTCGCAACTGTCACACGCACGTGATGAATGTCACGAGGAGGTGAGCGCGACCTGATCATGGAGACTTGCAACGTACCCAACGCGAGCTAACTGGGCAAGATGCAGCCAGGACAAACACCAGTCTTTGTAATGAGTGCGCGACTGTCTTTTTATCTTCTCTTTGCATTGACCGACTCACTGGTCAGATACCGCGCCCGAGAGGCAGTCGGGCAGGAAAGCACAGATTTCGAATATCACGGCAGCCAAGGTTCGGTCAACCACCATCCCCAATGATGCACTGTCCTCATTCTATCCATCTCTTTTAAAAAGACCATTGCTGATGTGATTCGCACATGTTTGGGCCCCAAGGCGATGTTGAAGATGATTCTAGACCCTATGGGCGGTATCTTGTACGTTCGCCGCATCTCATAACCATTTTTGCGTTTTTACTACGTCCTAAGACTGACAAATGACGGCAATGCGATATTGCGCGAGATCGACGTCGCTCATCCCGCTGCCAAGAACATGATTGAGCTTAGCCGGACTCAGGATGAAGAATGCGGCGATGGAACGACGAGCGTAATTATCCTAGGTATCTCTCGATCGGCGTATCTGCAGAATATTCCCTCATTTCTCTCTAGCCGGCGAAATTCTTGCGCAATCTCTCGCTCAGCTTGAGCGAGACATCCACCCGGTCGTAATCATCTCGGCATACAACAAGGCCCTCAAGGAATCGCTCGAGATAATTAACAAGATATCTATTCCCATTAATACGTCTTCTGATGAAGAAATGCTCTCCCTTATCAAAACGTCGATCGGGACCAAATTCGTCGCCCGCTGGTCTGACCTCATGTGCCGTCTTGCGCTTCAAGCTGTCCGGACGATTGCATCGGAGGAAAACGGACACAAAACTGTCGACATTAAGCGATACGCACGAGTAGAAAAGATCCCTGGTGGCTCAATCGAGGAATCTCGCGTGCTGGATGGCGTCCTCCTCAACAAGGACATCACTCACCCCAATATGCGCCGGAGAATACAACAGCCGCGTATTATATTACTGGACTGCCCATTAGAATACAAAAAGGGCGAAAGTCAGACGAACATGGAGTTTTCCAAGGAGACTGATTGGACCCGTGCACAAGAGATCGAGGAAGAACAAGTCATCGCACAGTGTAAGCGTCTACTAGAGTTTAGACCCGATCTCGTCATCACCGAAAAGGGTATTTCGGGTTAGTCCCCTCCTTCGATATCAGGGACTACATGATAGCCACGATTTGTCATAGACACGGCCCAGCACGTCTTTGAACGAGCCAATGTCTCCGCTATTCGACGTGTTCGCAAATCTGATAACAATCGTATTGCACTCTCTGTTGGCGCCACCATCGTTAACCGAGTAGAAGACCTTCGGGAGTCCGATGTGGGCACTGGATGCGGGCTTTTCCACATAGAAAAAATAGGAGACGAGTGCGTGTCTCTTATCTACCAGACATCATCCGAGACTCATCCTACTCCATTCTAGATACTTCACCTTCCTCACTGCGTGCACCAATCCCAAAGCATGCACGATTCTTCTTCGTGGACCCTCGAAGGATATCCTTAACGAAATAGATCGCAACCTTGCTGACGCCCTCTCTGTTGCGCGTAATGTCTACTTCAACCCTGTCCTCGCACCTGGTGGTGGTGCAACAGAAATGGCCATCAGTGTCGGTCTGCACGCAAAAGCAAGAAGCGTAACCGGTGTCGAAGGCTGGCCATTCCGAGCCGTGGCGGACGCAATGGAAGTCATTCCCCGAACGCTCGTGCAGAACAGCGGGGGAAATGCCATTCGAGTATTGACGGAGTTGAGAGCGAAGCACGCAAACGGAGAGTACTCGTGGGGGGTAGATGGCGAAACAGGCAAGATCGTGGACATGAAGTCGTATGGTCTATACGAGAGTGCGAGTGTCAAGGTGTGTGGCTGTTTGATGGTTTTTTTTTATATCTGACGGTTAGCTCAGATCCAGATACTCAAGACAGCAATTGAGGTTTGTGACTTTCTCCACTCTTTGGTGACAGCGCACTAATATCCTCATTCTTCAGGCGGCGCGTATGTTGCTCCGCGTTGATGATGTCGTCCAAGCAACACGCAAAGAAAAGGAACAACAAGGCCCTCCACCAGAAGAGATGGCTGAATGAAAAAGTGCTTCAAACATGATAGACGATGTGCTTCGCAGAAATCCATGAATACTACAATAAGAAATATCCAACAAGCATCTAATAAATACCGACGACACGGTACACATTCAACCTCATTCTTGGCTGAGATCAGCACTTGATGAAATTACCAACGATCATACTGGGGATCCCCCACTTGTCTCGCCTGATAGTAAATGAAAAGCAACAATTGATGAAACCCTCTTCGCTTGGAGCATCTTCGCTTCCTGACTTCTTCCGGTCCGATGAGATATTAATCAGGGGTTTATATCGCAAGACGCAAGATGTAAGCACTGCTTTCTGCGTCGAATCGAAAGCGACGTGGCCGTATTTCTTCTGGAATGAGAAGTATGCCCATTGCATCGCTGAGGGTGACGTACCTCCCAGTAATTGGCAGCAGACTCTTCTGCCATCAGCTCGTATATACACAGACGGCCCTGCCGATCACTTAAGCAGAGTGGTATGAAGCGTGAATGACCGCACTCACGTCGCGCATCATATACCCGTCGACACCGACCAGTTCGCTGAACTCGCGGTTGCCCTTGTATATCTCGCCTGTTCGACGCCATAAGCAGGCCGGCACACCCATGGCTGAGAAGACGCGATCGTAATCGAGCAACATGCGTTCAAAAGCTTCCTCGATGAAGACCAAGTCCTGTGAAGAAAACGGTTTAACAGGGGGGTAGCTGCAATGTGAATGTCTTCACTGACGATATCCCGAAGAGACTGCGCGACAGCCTGTGTAGAGGAAGGATGTGAGGTGGCAATGTATGTCCGGTCCGCATCACTCACTCTGAACTTTGGTCGGAGAACAGATAATGGTTGTAGAATTTGCTGCTTCGACTGTCGCGAAACGCTATGTTGGGTTCGCTATCAGACGACCCCTCGTCGGTGGCGAAGAAACAAACGACCTACTTGCGGTCCATCCATCTCGAAAGGCGGGCATAACCCTTGACGTAATCGTAGGGTTTCAACAGGCCTGCTTCGTATTTACTTCTAATGACACGATTCAAACGTTCGTCTCGCGAGCCAGACTCCTGATCCGCCGCGGTCAAAAGGAACTTCTCTGTTTTGGTGGCTGACGGGAGTAGCGGCGGTCCAGTTTCCTCTGGTGGCACCACCTGCGACTCGGTGGTCGGACCCCTTGGTGGCTCGGTAACCGGTGCCGGTTGAGTGACGTACGTGCTGACAAGGCCGTCCGCCGCTGGGTCAGGATAGGTAGGCGCTGACATGAGGGAGGGTGTCACAGTTTGAGGCGAAGCGAAGAAGGAGCCATCATCAAGCGTATCCAAAAAGTCGCTAAAATGCAAGACGGTCATCAAAAAGGTGACCAGCGGGAGACCTTGCACGGATACACACGTAAGGACAGAGAATTCGTTACCCAGCGTTTCTGGCTGATAAAGGAATGCGTTCTGCTGCACGTTCATGGACCAAGGCGAGTTAGAGGGCTGCTGCAGGGTAGTGTTTGCATACACTGGTTCTGTGGGCGTATCATCACACACTACGGCAGAACAGCGACACAGGAAGACGTACGGGGTATGATCCTCGACGTCTCTGCACTGTTCGGTGGTGCAGTTGTATCCTGCTTGTTCTTCGGTGGACGCTGCTCGTCGTGGCATAGATGACCTATTTCACGCTTGATGCTGACAGAGGTATCGATCACACGGGGCGAACAGACCCTGACGATTTGAGATCGCACGCACCAGCGCTGGCATGGCCGGCCCTCGTCGCACGTCATGTGGCTGCGACGACAATAGAGACACGCGTGGTTGACTTTTCGTCTCTTTGTCGTTTTCTTCTTCCTTCCTGCTACGTCGTCGTCGTTTGACTGGTCGTGATCGAGGTCGGCACAGTTTGCAGTCTGCGACGGCATGGTCGCATAGGGATGCGTCGGGTAATTGGCCATGGCGCGGCAAGCCTATTGGTTGGGCTGGACGAGGCCGTTTTTCAAGGCCGAGTGTATAAAAATGGGTGTGGTTTCAGATATGTAGCTCTAGTGATGTGATCTGCTCCGGCTCAAACAACCTCGGTGACAGCGTGTGTGTCTGCAACATGTCCCCAGTCAGACCCCGACCACCCGCGCACAACGCCCGTCGCCACCAGGTAAAACATCGCCCAGCAGGCGTGGCCCATCGCGAAACGAAGATTGCGTAAATGTGCAGGCTGGAGCCTCGTCAAATTTACGAATTCACAGGTTGCTGCCACCAAATAAGCGTAGCCTGCAAGTGCGAATAGAAGCAAGTCCCACGACGAAGTAGCCAAGCCCGCGCGGGCATACGGGGTTACACCTACGCACAAGGGGACACACAGGCCCCTGTTGATGACATCGGACGGCCCATTCGTGCTCAGCGCCACGAGTCGACCCACTAACATGCCTTGCACCCATGCTCCGACTCTCGTGGCCAAGGTAACCGGCGATCCAGATCCCTGTAGGCAATTCGCAGGTGCACCGGGACACTGGCTCTATACCCTCGAATCCGGGAGACACCTTGGGGTAACGCCTCCGTGTTTCATGATAGACGCAGGCCGCCTAATCCGGTGAGGTCCTGCGTGCAGTAGAGGTCGATAAGGCTATCTCGGAGAGCTCGTCAACCACTGTCGAGAAGGAATGAGCAGACCACGCTTCGCCCAGATATCAACGCCGTCTGCCAGAACGGCTGTTTTCAGTGCTACGGATGTAATTGACGTGCGTGGTCTCCCTTGATTGGTTCCTAGTTCTCATCCTTGATGGCGAGGCTATTTCTGTGACGCTGGAAGTCAACTGCTCACTAGGTGGGTAGCCCGTTCCACGAAGATATGAGCACCGTGTTGAATAGAGAGACGCGATTCACACAGGTCAATCCACCAATTTGTGAACAGAACGCAGGTAACGGCACAGAATACTCACGCCGCGGAGTAGAAGCAGAAGAACATCAGGTATTCGGTTCCGAACGATCCTCAGTCTGGTGGCAAAGCACGATAGTCTGGGAGAGTTCTGGACCTGGTTTGGGGACATTCGGTCGGATGATGGTATACTCTACCAATCCTTGAAACCCATCATCCCCACGAGTCCCTGTGAACACGACGTCAGATGGCCGTGTCATGACATTTTAGTATCAATGGAGAAGGCTCGCGGCACAAATTCGATCTGTATTATAAAAGCCCGGAGATCCCTTGACGACCGCCAGCTCCGCCGTAAAGTCTGAAAGACCATTTTCAGGGATATGCTTTGAATGCTGACCAGATAGGCGGGGTGCTGTAACGCGTCTCAGTCCCCTATATAGTGACAGACAGCGAACCGACTTGTATACCCTCCCTCCCCTCTCACATACAGAGGTTGCCAGGCATGGTCTTCGACTAGACGCTTACATTCACGATACCGCAAAAGATTCACTCGTCGGCAGCCTCTTCCTATCGTTCCAACCTCCTGGCTAAAAGGAAAAAAAACATTCCTGTCCTACGTGAGGACTGCGACGCACAATTCATGCACAGTCCGCTCAGGGGATGCACAATTACGCGGATAAACACAGTTCCCGATCTCCGCGGGGTACGTACCGCTGTTTGACTCTACCGCCGAGGTCTTCGAACCTTGGTGGGTCGGAATCTCATCCTAGGTTAGTCATCTACCATACTATGTGGTCTATTCCACTGATACAGGAGTGAGCGTGGCAAGTCAGTATCAAGGATCCCCACGGAAGGTATACAATAGGTGGAATGATCCTATTTGCTGGTAGTCCATCGACCAGGATAGGACGCCATCGGGTGCCCGCTCGGGGGTAAATTTGCCGCAGCCAAGTGATGAGATGCGCCTAGGGGATCTGGATCCACTCTGTTGTGCGATGTCCTCTTGCCAGAGTCCGATTTACAAGCCCGTGGCGATATCACCATAGCTACCGGCATTCGACACATTTTTCGGCTGCCAATCGTGTAACCGTACTACGACCACCACCATCGATCTGAAAATTAGTTATCCTGAGAACCCCACAAGGGAGTTTTGCAGCAACAGCGCCCGCATGTTCCGCAAGTTATAAGTCTCAAAACACGGAAAATCAGCGAAGACCAGTATATAGGGCCGCATTTGTTCTCTGAGCTTTCTTACTTTAACTGGCTGTCAGCGTATACTTGTTGCTCAGGTTCCGCGATTATTGAAAGCAGCCGACGTTTCAATTATCCGTGTGGCTGCGACAAGTGAAGTCGTTCAAGTTGGAACGGCGAATGGCAGGACCGTACGAAACCTACTCATGAGTGAGGTTGAGCCCACAAAAAAACCTAGTCCTGTGTATTATGAAATGGCTCTTGAATGTTTTGTTCTGGGGTGGTAGACTACGACAACGAGGACATGTCTCCGTCCGACGTAGCGCCGCCATTCACTTCCCACGGATGGAGCTCCGCAAGTGGGAGCTCCCCTGACGCTTCCTTGAACCCAAAATCAGGGCAATCTCTGCCACAGTAATGTCAGGAGCGACCAATAATGCTGGGGTTGCCATCCTCGGGAGTGGCATCTTTGCTAGAGAAGGTGGGTAGAAAAAAAATCATAACTTGGACAGTTTCGGTCTCACACCGCGGTTGAGTTAGCGCATCTACCCGCTCTCAAAGCCCTCGGATCTCTCGTTCCAAACCTCAAGGCGGTCTATTCACGATCAGCAAAGAGTGCGAGCGAGCTGGCCGACGAAGCACTGCGTCTCCTTCACTACAGACCGGAGATCTACCATGACAGCGATCTATCAGCAAACCTTGACGCTTTGCTTGCTAGATCCGATATTTCGACCGTCATCATAGCGCTTCCCATCACAGTACAGCCCAGGACGGTCCTCAGGGCCTTGGCCGCCGGAAAACACGTCATCAGCGAAAAGCCAGTGGCACCAGACGTAGCCTCCGGGTTGGAATTGATTGCAATTTACGAGGCAGAATACAAGCACAAGGGGTTAGTATGGAGGGTTGCAGAAGACTG
>JBBPUK010000336.1:4893-20457 GCA_038094635.1 Tylopilus cervinicoccineus
GCGGCGTCGTGACAATGATGGCCGAGAGCTTTGGGTGAACTGGCGCCAGGTGTTCCAGTAGCGATAGATGCTCGTCGGAAGTGCCTATGTACGACACGTCCAGCGTTCCCATTGGACGATCAAAGGGAATCCACGAACCTGGTGGAGTGTCTATGACAAGATAGTCGAGTTCTCCCCACCTGACGTCGCCTAGAAACTGACGAATCATCGCATTCTTCTTGGGACCTCTCCAGACGACCGAGTCACTCTTCTTCTTCAGCAGGAATCCTACACTCATGCATGCCAGTCTCGGCTCGCCGTCTTCCCGAGCGTCGGCGTACACGGGAACCCATCCGTCGCTGCTCTGGTGGACGCCCTGCCCGTCGAGTCCAAGCATGCGGGGTATGGAAGGACCCGTCAGGTCGACGTCGAGGATGCCGACGCGGGGCCCAGACGAGAGCGCATGGAGAGTGAGCGCAAGCTGGGCAGAGACGGACGACTTCCCTACGCCCCCCTTGCCTGAGCACACGATGAGGATGTGCTTGACCCTCGCGAGTCGCCGCGAGATGGGCGTTTCCTGCAACTTCATGGCCATGCTGAACACACACACTGACGCTTTCTAACCAACGATATACTATTCCCGAAACCATCCCTCTCCACCCGCCTCAACTCGGAGCCCTCTTCCATCTAGCGGACCTCCATGGGATAGGATTCCCATCAAGGGTAGATGCAAGGACAACAAACTATGGGTAATACGACAAGGGCATGAATGAAAATGGTGGGCAGGCAAGGAAAAAGGAGTGCATTCAGCGATAGAGAAGAAAGAAGATGGAACATATACCGATCACGTCACGAGGGTAGGGGGGATAAAATCCAGTGGAAAAAATACCAATCTGTACCAATCGATAACGGGCGCTAGTGATTGTGATGAGGCTTTATGCGAGGAAGGAATCAGGCGGCCGGTAAACTCGAAGTTCGAGCGGCGTGAAAGAAAAAAGCGTCCGTACAATACATATCGTGAGGCAACAACTTCATCGATGGTGGGCGGTCGCTGGATGTCCTGTGATGCAAAGCGGTCCCGAGCGATGGAGGGACCAGAGAAATGATTGTCTTGAGATGCGAGCGTATGTGCAACTGTGGAATGGGGCCATTCTTCAACACGGCGCGCCAAGATCATTTTCCTTCCACTCCTTTCTTTTCTCCACAGGAGTGTTCCGCGACCGACCATCCATATTCGATATCCAACAGCGACCGAGGCCCCTCCGCAACTTCCCTCCGCCCCCAATCTCGGTCGCACTCGGGGCGTGCCCCGCTCGAATGAAAGAAATAACGGAATGTCACCCATTTACCAGATATCACCCTCCCTGCCACGGGCAGTACCACGCGGCTGCCCTACCGCACCAGGCGCATTAGCCTGCTGTTGACGGGTGTGCGAACGAAGCCTGTATCAACAAGTCTCAGCTCCATGGAACATGAGATAAAGGAAACGATTTGCAGCACCTACATTCTATCACTCGCACGATGTTCTTCTTCCTCTTGCACGACCTTGCGCCTGCCGGCGGCTGCCTTCTGGCTAGCACCAGTGCTGCCATCATCAGGGGCTCCGCGTTGGACACTCCAATCGAAGACATAGTCGTATTGGAAGCCCTCGCGAACGAAAAGGTCACGGAAGAGTTTGCGTAGGTACGAGTAGTCGGGCTTGTCGTCGAAGCGGAGGGCACGCGTGTAGTTCAGGAAAATGCCAAATTCGTTAGGGAAGCCGCGGCACAGAAGATCTGTAGGCGTAGTCATCTTCTTTTCCATGATGCGATCGTACTTTTGTTTCTTCGTAGCGGCCTTGAGTCCCTGCCACGGGAGGGCACCACGAAGGAAGTACATGAGTACATAAGCGAGAGACTCTAGATCGTCACGACGGGCCTGTTCGACGCCCAGGTGAGTGTTGATTGACGTGTAACGAGCAGTGCCAGTAAGGTTCTTATTTTCCCTGTAGGGGATGTGGAGGTGTGTCTTGGGGTCGCGGAACTTTTTAGCCAAACCGAAGTCGATCACGTTGACTTGGTTGCCTCGTTTCCCGATACCCATCAAGAAGTTGTCCGGCTTGATATCGCGGTGGATGAAGTTGCGAGAGTGAATGTACTCGATGCGAGATATCTACGATATGCAGCGATAAATGAAAGGATGGTATACAAGAAGTATCGGGATTACCAGCTGGTCAGCGAGGAGTAAAACCGTTTTGAGACTAAACTTGCGGTTGCAAAAGTTGAAGAGATCTTCGAGGGAGGGTCCGAGGAGATCCAAAACCATCGCATTGTAATCACATTCGGTGCCGAACCATCTCACGAAGGGGACACCAACACCGCCCGCGAGGGTCTTGTAGACCTTGGACTCATACTCGAGTTGTGGGTGCTTGGCCTTGACTGACTCGAGTTTGATGGCAACTTCTTCACCAGAGATGATGTTAATGCCAAGATAAATGTCCCCTATGTATTGATCAAGTATTGATCAAAGAGGATGTGAGCGAACAGATGACGGTGACGCACCGAAGGAACCAGAGCCGATCTTCTTGCCGAGTCGGTATTTGCCGCCAACTCGAAGGTCTAGTCTGTGCGCAGGAGTCTCTGCCATGGATAGATGTAAAGTGTTGACTAGACGAATGCGTAAGAATGACAGAAGAGGCACGGAGCGGTAATAAAAAGCAGGAAGTGATGCAGAAGGCAAGGGTGCGATCGCGGTGGCTGACGTGCCACTACCGGAGGGCGACGCTGTTGGATAACGGACGAGACGGAGAAAAGAAAAACTGGAAACTGGCGAGGGATCTTGGTGGTAGTCGTCGTGGATCGCGCTTAGACTTGAGCTCCAAGAGTCAAGGTAAACGTGGTGCCCTCGAGGCGCGGACTACCGCTGGACGCCGCATCGCGGCGAGGAGAGGGTGGGACAGAAGAGCGACTCACCGATAAAGAAACTGGGGACGAGAGGAGGACGGGGGCTGGGAGGAGGGACGAGAGGAGCAGCGAGAGGAGGAGGAAGAGAAGGAGAACGAGGCCAAAGCTTTGAGAGAGAAACAACACTGCCGCTTGCGTGGGAACAAAGGACACTGCCGGAAGAGTCGGAGTTTAAATTCCCACTACAGGTATTATCATTATTATTATCGCTATTATTATTGGCGAGGGGATAAAATAAAATGTGCCAAAAAGGGAAGAAAGGGCGGGTACAGACGTCGTCGTCGAGCGGACTTTTGGTCGCGCCAGCACCTCGACCCCCGCCTCTCTTTTTGAAACGCAGTCATTCCCTGTCACTCTCTATGGCCTATCCTCGGCACCACGATCCTTATGCCCAGACGCAGCAGCCTGGGCTGGTTCCAGACTACCCGCCAGTCCCCGTCAACTACAACCAGTACAGCGAGTATGAAACGCAGTGGGATGCCAAGTCTGCCCACTCTTTCCACAGCAGCTTTCATGGCTCTCAGGCCCATCTCAACCCGGAATACAACACGAGCCGTCCTGACCTACCCAATCAGGCTCCCCATGTGGACTACCATGCTTATCAGCCAAACTACCCACCCATGCAACCTCCGCATATGGTCAGGGAGATGAGCATCGGCTACTCCGTCGCAAGAGAAAAACTCATGAAACGCCGCTCCGTTCGTCAAGTCGAGCTCCAGAACGGCAATTTGGTGCTCGACGTGCACGTCCCCAGTCACATCATTCCCAAAGGCATGTCTGATGTGGAGGAAATGACAAAAATGAGGTACACTGCCGCTACATGTGACCCGGACGAATTCATGCGCAAAAAGTATTCCCTTCGGCCCTATCTCTATGGTCGTCACACCGAGCTCTTCATCGTGATGACAATGTACAACGAAGACGAAGTGCTCTTTGTCAGAACCATGAACTCGTATGTCCAACCCTCCGTTCGACGACCTCATCCATCATCTTTCTGCAGGGTCATCAAGAACATTGCCCATCTTTGCAGTAGAAACCGTTCCAAAACTTGGGGTCCGGACGGCTGGAAGAAAGTAGTTGTCTGTATCGTCTCCGACGGTCGCAGCAAGATCAACAAGCGTACCTTGCAAGTTCTTACACTAGTTCAGTATTAACGCACTTTTACCAGCCTCCGTTGATTTAACCGCCAACTAGATGGGCTGCTACCAAGAGGGAATTGCCAAGGACTCTGTAGCAGGCAAAGATGTGACGGCCCATATCTTCGAGTAAGTGTTGTTGGTGTCGCTTTATGTCGGTGAAAACACACTTACGATCTCAGATATACCACAAATGTCGTCGTGACAGAGTCGGGTGAGGTTTCGTCTGGTGCCTGTCCAGTCCAGGTCTTGTTCTGCTTGAAGGAACAGAACAAGAAGAAGCTGAACAGTCACCGATGGTTCTTTAATGCTTTTGGTCCTCTGATCAATCCTAATGGTGCGTGAAAATCCTCTCATATTATCCACTTTTCCTCTGAGATAAATGGTGTGCCAGTTTGCATACTCTTGGACGTTGGAACAAAGCCGACTGGGACTTCAATCTACGAGCTTTGGAAATGTGAGTCGCGCTTATTATCCCATTCCTTGCTGATCACTATGTAGGCTTTGATACCCATTCGAACGTTGGAGGAGCATGTGGAGAGTAGGTCACCCTATCGAATGATGGACACATGATGACCAGAGTGTTACTCTCAGAATTTGCGTCGACACTGGTAAAGGCTGCTCTCTGTTACTCACTAGTCCTCTGGCGGCCTCGCAGAACTTTGAGGTACAGTGCACCACCCTTTGCCCTGCCTCCTCGTCTAATGGTTGGCTTCAGTACAAGATGTCCAACATTCTTGACAAACCACTTGAAGTATGGCAGTGATATCCTTGATTTACTCAGCTAACTGTGATTCCGTGGCAGAGCGTCTTCGGGTACATCAGTGTGTTGCCGGGCGCTTTCAGTGCATATAGATACAAGGCTCTTCGGAACGGACCAGATGGGAGTGGCCCACTCGCATCATACTTCAAGGGCGAGGCAATGCATGGAGGAGGCACTAGTACTGCTGGACTTTTCGGTTGGTCTACTCTTTGTCACCCCTTGCAGCGGCCATTAACACGATGATTAGAGCGTAACATGTACCTTGCTGAAGATCGTATCTTGTGTTTCGAAATCGTAACGAAGAAGCGTGAGGGATGGATGTGAGTTCGTTCCACTCCGTTTTCACTTGTAAATTTATTGCCTGCAGCTTAAAATATGTGAAGAGCGCCAAGGCGTCCACTGACGTACCGACAACGGTGAGCCAGCAGATATTTCCAAACTGACAAATTTCCCTGACTCTTCGTCAGGTTCCTGAATTTATCTCACAACGTCGTAGATGGCTGAATGGATCACTTTTCGCTTCGATTCACTCGACCATATTCTTCTACAAGATTTGGACGTCAGGGCAGAATCCTATCCGGATGCTAGTTCTCCAGGTATTTGAACTTGTCTTAACCCGATCACGACGTAGTCAAGTGACCGACGTGTCAATCAGATTGAGTTTATCTACAACGCTGTTCAGCTTCTTTTCACCTGGACCTCTCTCGCCAACTTTTACCTTGCCTTTTTCTTCGTAAGTACTCAAAACCAGCGTTGTTCCCTCCTAGACATCGAGCGGTGATTAGTTGGTTTCATCCGCGACAGCACCTGGGCAGAATGACGCCTTCAACTTTCTTAGTTCGGGCGTCGGCCAAATCATCTTTGAAGTGTTCTTGAAGGTTGGCTACCTAATATTCGCATTGTGGTCTAAAATTTCTGAACTATGTCCAAGCTATACATTGCCCTCTTGTTTGTCACGACTGTGTGTTCCCTTGGAAACCGTCCTCAGGTCAGTTGGGCCATGAACTTCTGGCGACACACAGTTAAAAGACCTCTACAGGGATCAAAATGGATTTATGCACTCGCCATGATCCTCTTTGGACTCTGCAATGTCATCACATTGTGGTGCGCCGGCTACACGGTTTACCTTGCCGTTCCTCATTCTGTCTCTGGCTGGAAGAACGTCGGCAAGTATGTAACACTTATTCTGTGCAATATCCCTCGCTGAACGTCAAAAGTCTTGTGGCTACCAATCAAGCATTCCGTGAGATTGTGATCTCTCTGGCGGCAACCTATGGCCTATACTTCGTCTCCTCACTTATGCATCTCGAGCCGTGGCACATGTTCACTTCATTCGTCCAATACATGTTCCTTTTACCCAGTTGTGAGTCTGTTCCATCCATTGTACAACTAAAAATACTAATCTGACTGTGGAAGATGTGAACATTCTGAGTGAGCGATTTTAAGATTGGCACCGTCGAACTAACTTGAACTGCTGACTAGTGATGTATGCCATGTGCAACTTGCACGATGTCACATGGTAGGAGCTTCCTTTTCCTATTTTTCGGAGTAAGAACTTATGCTATACAGGGGTACCAAGGGCGACAATACTGCCGCGAAGGATCTCGGTGGTGCGAAGAAAGTCAAAGGCGATGGTGGTAAAGTAATGATGGAAGTCGAAATCCCCACTGCCCGCGAGGACGTTGATCAATTGTGGGCCGCGTCACGTGCCGCACTCAAAGTGAAGCCACCAGAGGCCAAGGAACACCGTGATGCAGCAACCAAACAATCCGACCATGACCGCAGCAGTCGTACGAATGTGGTTCTTACTTGGGTCGCCACCAACATGTATGTATCGTCTTTTTCGTATTACGTCTCTAATCAATGTGCAATCAGGCTTATGATTCTTGTCTTCACGTCCACCGCCTTTTTGAACTGGGTGGATCAGCACGTCGAGAAGACCCAATCGTCTAATTTCAACCCGTATCTTAGCTTCCTTTTCTTTGCCCTGTGAGTCCCCGTAATGGGTTGCCTGGCACAGTGCTCATGATACCTTACGCAGTGCTGGACTGTCTGCAGTCCGTTTCCTTGGTTCCTTGCTGTACCTGATCTTCAGATTACTCGGATTTTGAAGAGTCGCGCTTCAGACTCACTAATTCCTGGTGTGGTGTTGTACCACACGAAGCACTGAATACCACTCTTGATGAATTTGGTCCCTCGTTATACGGTACTTTCTTGGCGGGATTCGTTGCACACCTAACTTCCTTAAACTGAAGCGTTTTGATTCGATGTGGTATACCGCTCATTCCTGTATTGTATCTTTCACAAGCTACATGTTGTAGTATTCACTATTTCAGAAGGCAACTTGATGTTGTTTAAACTTCGTATCAAGCCTGCGTTGGACCCTGATCTCAGTTTACCTGACTAGTATTCTCGAAGGGCTTCAAATAGCGTGCACTAAAGCATCTTTTGTCCACTGAAGCAGTAAACGGCGAGCGTTGTAACTACCAATTTGTCGCCTGACTCCGGCGACGGTAGCGAGCACGCTTGTTCATGCGTGCAAGCCTCGTCCGTCCGAGGGAGCAAGTCTCGTCACTTTAATTGTTGAGTACCTTACATCTACCATGAGATGCTGAACGCCATTACCAAGTAAACTTGTGTATTGATTAGACCCATCTAATAATGCCCGATGTTCCCAACCAGAATGGTTTGAGAATCGCTGGAAGATCAAGACCTGACGGTTGTCCTTTCTCATCGAAGCGCACTCCGTTCTCTAGCAAAGCGATAATCAATCGCGGAATAGCAGCAGCAGTACCGTTAAGGGTATGTGCAAAGGGGATGGGTGCCTGCGTCTGACTGGATGGGCCAAAACGTCGTCGATACCGAATGTGAAGACGTCGTGCCTGGTAGTCCGTGCAATTTGAAGCCGAAGAAATTTCGCCCCAGGCACCCTTCCCAGGCATCCATGCTTCCATGTCGTACTTCCTAAATGCACTTGCGCCAAGTTCCTCTGTAGGCATATCTACGACACTGAGAACGGAGTGTAAATGATTGCCCTAGTGTTTCCATTGGGAGGCGCACCGGAACGGGAAGTTCAGTCCCCTGAAAATCTCTGCTTGAACACTTCGAATTTCTTCCAGGTGCTGTTCACTTGAGTCCTCCTCACATACAACGAAAAGCTCAACTTTCGAAAATTGATGGACACGATAGAGGCCACGAGTGTCTGCACCGCGAGAACCAGCCTCGGCCCTGAATGAGCGACCAAGCCCGACTACTTTCATGGGGAGTGTATTCTCGGCAAAAATCTTGTTTGCGAACATTCCAGCAAGAGGGATTTCAGCTGTACCTGAGAGCACAAGTTTAGGGGATGAGTCCGCGATTTGATATGTCTGAGAAGCGGCATGGTCGGAATTGTAGTCTCTGGGCTGAAATCCACAACGCAGAGCCACGTCTTCACGAACAACATCAGGAGTCGCAATGAACTGGAAGCCGTGTTTCAAAGCAACAGATATTGCAAAGTTTGTGAGGGAATTCTCAAGCAAAGCAGCCTCTTTCAGCAAGTAATACCATGAGGAACCTGTCACCACCGCGGCGGCCTCAAAGTCGAACAATCCCAGAGCACGGCCGATAGCAACGTGATCACGTTCGGGGCTGGGCGGTGTGACGGGGGGACCATGAGTAGACAGGATAATGGCAGCATCCTCGGGGCCAATGGGAACTTCCGGATGTGTATCGTTTGGTAAATGCAACGCGAGTTCCAAGAGCTCCTCCTCCACGGCAGTCAATTTCTCCTCGAGTGAGGTAATTTCGGCTTTCAATGTTTTTGCTTCGCCGAGTACGGCTTGCTTTTCCATTGGATCCTTGATTGTACGAATGCGATCGCCAAGACTGGATTGCGTATGCCGCTTGAAGTCCAGTTGGCCAGAAAGCTTTTTTTGTTCCACATAAGAGCGGGCGATGGACTTCAGCGCACCAACTGGCAAGGGAGACTTTCGGTTAAAGGCATTGTGCGACTTGTAAACCATAGACTCTGAGATTTCACGATAGTCCAGCCGGGGTTTCGGAAGGACTGCACTGGTCGCATTTGTGGCATCCTTTGAAGCGAATCTCTTGGTCGTAGTTGTTGCTTTCAGAGAGATTCAGCGTGCGGAGGAGCGAGGAAAAAAGCGACATACATGAGCTGGACTGTACACGACGCAGCCATATCCAGTTAACCATGAACATCCCCAAAGCGCCAGTGTCACGCCCGTCACCTTACGCGTCCAACTAATCCCGTCTCAATGGCGTCGACATCAGCAAAAGGCAAGGCACCAGCGAACGGCACAAATACCACTGCGTGCGAGCTGCCTTGGTCAGTGTACTCGCATATTCCGAACGAAGACAACATTCATCCTTGTCCAGGGTTGAAAATTACCGGCCACGAACATTGAACGACGTCGTCGGCAATGCCGACACAATCGAACGCTTGAAGGTGATAGCAAGGGACGGAAACTGCCCGCATATCATTATTTCGGTGAATCATTATTTCTCCTCATGCACGAACCATGTACCATAACTTCTCATCGAAAGGGCCTCCCAGGTATTGGCAAGACAACAAGTATCCATTGTCTGGCACACCAATTGCTTGGAGATGCATATAAAGAAGGCGTATTAGAATTGAATGCTTCTGACGAAAGGTTTGCATTTAATCGCTCGCTACGGGCATTGCTTCACGCCTTCGCCTGATAGAGGCATCGACGTTGTACGGAATAAAATAAAGGCGTTCGCACAGAAGAAAGTGACCCTTCCGCCCGGAAGACACAAAATAGTGATCCTTGACGAAGCCGATAGGTCGGTGTGATGACCGTTAGATGATGCATCTGACCTAGTGGTAGCATGACGGCTGGCGCACAACAAGCACTCCGTAGGACAATGGAGATATACTCGAACACAACGCGTTTCTGCCTGGCCTGTAACATGTCTAGCAAAATCATAGAACCTATACAGAGTCGCTGTGCTATCCTACGTTACGCCAAGCTAAGGGATACCGAAATACTGAAGCGCTTACTCGAGATATGCGAGATGGAGAAGGTGATGTTGACCATTGATGTTCAATTCCAAGTATGTACTTACTGTGAGACGAAACAGGTCGAATACAACGATGATGGCTTGACTGCGCTCATCTTCACGAGTGAGGGCGATATGCGACAAGCCATCAACAACTTGCAATCTACGCATTCCGGCTTTGGGTTTGTGTCGGGCGAGAATGTATTCAAAGTCTGTGACCAACCACATCCAGTGATAGTCCAAAGTATCATTCGCGCATGCATCAAGGGTGACATTGACAGTGCGACGGAAAAATTAAACGAGCTTTGGGAACAGGGGTATAGTGCAGTGGACATCGTCGTCACAATCTTCAGAGTTACGAAGACTTTTGATGAGTATGTCCGATGATTAACTGGCAGAATTATGGCTGACTCTCTTCATCAGACTACCAGAATATACGAAGCTGGAGTACATCAAAGTACGAATAAATCCTCATGTTTGCTTGTGACACTAACTTGGTTCAGGAAATTGGATTTACGCATATGCGGATACTCGAAGGGGTTGGGACCATCATTCAACTCGGTGGCCTTTTAGCTCGGTTGTGCAAGCTTGTATGTCACATTGCTCATCAGAGAGAAATTTTTACTGAAATCAGTAAACAGAACATGAATCCGAAGCTTTTTCAGCTATGAGTCCTTGAAACTGCCTTGTCGACATCTTCTTCTAGCACTTTGGGCTGGCACTAATGGATCTGACGTCGCTAGTAGTTGGCGGAAGTACTTAGATAGCGACACAGCCACATAACCTGCGATGTACCGCGCCGACTCGGTCTAACTTTAACTACCCCGCGAGTTGCATGTAAATAATCAGGGCCATGGCAAGACCTAGAGATCTAGGTTCAGTCATCCAACAAATACTTAGCCCTGCAGCAGAAGATGCGGAAGAATTGTTGGAACAAATCGGTCTCGGGGCTACCCCATCTCGTGAACAAGTCCACCAGGAAATCGACACGAAGCTCTTATCACCCCCGGATACTCTGCCAGACCACTGGTTATCCACGTACCAAATGTATGGATCTCGTCCATCAGCGTCCATCGAATTCATAGCATCCGGCGCAGACACTGGAAACCCGAGCCTTACATACCCTCCCTGCTTTCGTTCGAGCCTGCACCACCGCCTACCAATTTAACTTTTGTCCGCGCAGGTCTGGATGGCCGGGTCACGGGCTATACAGAGGTGCGTTCTAGACAATTCGCTTGCATTCAGTATCTCACAAACTCAGACACCAAATCCCTGCGTTGCGACTGCCTTAACATCGACCTCAATGGATCGTGCACCAGGCCCGGTCAATGCATTTGTGAGGGGGAAGTCGGGTTATGTACCCTTCCAGCCGGGAGGTCTGGACGAAGTATTACTTTCCTCTACTCAAGCCGGCATTTCAGAAGATTCGATAAAAGGGTTGAGGAGCATTCCTCCAGGTTTCTCCAGGGGCCTTCGACTTCCAGGAGAAGAGCATGAAGACCAAACGCTCATCGCTCTCGAAGAATCTTTTCTGTCTGTAAACGAGGAATTGGTACCTATCATTGCTGACACGTTTTTGCTTGAGAACTGAAGCTCTCACTGGCAGGATCAGGATAATCATTCTGCAGAACAGCAGGAGCACGAGTTCGAGTTGCCTAGTGATATCACCATTGCTGAGGTAGATGAACTCCTCCCAACCACCGTGAGACCTTGTCATTAGGACATCCAGACAGTTGCTCACGTTCAGGTGCAGAGATCACATCTACGGCCAGTTAAAACGCGTCGCCCTCACCGCGCCAAGATTGTTAAGCGTGACTGGGCTCACGTAGTGGACATTAACAAACCGATGACCAACTTTCACGAGCTCGTTCCGGTCATGGCACATAAGGTTAGTTTTAGAGAGCCTATGGCGATTGTACGAGTGACATTCGGTGTACTCCAAGTATCCTTTCGAACTGGATACTTTCCAGAAAGAAGCGGTGTACCACCTGGAGGTGGGCGACTCTGTCTTTGTTGCTGCGCATACATCCGCTGGGAAAACTGTGGTTGCGGAGTATGCAATCGCTTTAGCAGAGAAACACATGACTAGGTACGCCTGAACAACGCGTTTCGCATTTCCGGCCTCAAGCCTGAACAATACAGAGCTATCTATACGTCACCTATAAAAGCACTGTCTAACCAGAAGTTCCGCGATTTCAAACAAACGTTCTCTTCATCTTCAGTTGGAATCTTAACCGGGGATGTACAGATCAATCCAGAAGCAAGTTGTTTGGTCATGACGACGGAGATTCTACGCAGCATGCTTTATAAGGGTGCAGATCTCATTCGTGACGTGGAGTTCGTGATATTCGATGAAGTGCACTATGTTAATGACGCAGAGGTGATGCATCTCATTCGCATCGCATTGATCTCTTTTTAATTATCCATTGCTCAGCGTGGCGTTGTATGGGAAGAAGTCATCATCATGCTTCCCGATCATATTAGCATCATTCTTCTATCTGCGACTGTACCGAACACCAAGGAGTTCGCTGACTGGGTCGGGTACGTTACTATGCACTCTCTACTGTGAGATGACTTCACAGATGACAGGCGCACCAAAAAGAAGGATATATACGTCATTTCAACAGCACAACGCCCGGTTCCTTTGGAACATTATCTATATGTCGGTAGAGATTTATTCAAGATCGTCAATGCGCAGCGAAGATGGGTCCCTGAGGGGTAAGGCCCTTTTATTATAATACTTAAACGTGTCTTTCCTCACAGGCGTTCAGATACAAGGATGCAGGAGAAGCACTGAAGAGGAAGCAAGACAAGGAGCGAGAAGCGGCCGGTTTGCCTCCAGTACAGAGGGTTGGTGCGCGTGGTACAGCACCACGCGGACAACGAGGTACCACCCCTGCGCGTGGTGGTCCTCGAGGCTCCACTTATAACGGACCTTCAGCGCGAGGTCGAGGCGGCGTCCCTGCTCGTACGATCCATACTGGTGCAGACAAAAACCTTTATGTCCACCTTCTCGGCAACTTGCAAAAAAAGGGTCTCTTGCCGGTTGTCGTCTTCACGTTATCAAAGAAAAAATGCGAGGAGAATGCAGCCACTTTGACGAATGCTGATCTCTGTAGCTCGGTTGAAAAGAGTGAGGTCCACGTCGCAATGGAAAAGGCGCTGTCTCGCCTCAAGGGTTAGTTGTGCGCGATCTAATCTATCAGTTTTCCGTCCGTTAAGGGCCATTACAGGATCGGACAAGAAGTTGCCGCAAATCAGTAAAATGCGTGACCTCCTCTCTCGCGGAATTGGAGTGCACCATGGGGGGTTGCTGCCAATTATAAAAGAGGTATGTCGCCATCCCCTGGTGTCACGATTACGAATCTATCCACATCAGGCAGTTGAGATATTATTCGCTCGGGGATTAGTGAAAGTTTTGTTTGCCACCGAAACGTTTGCCATGGTAAGGAGTGAACTTGGCGCCCTGCGATGTCTGACGGGACAGGTGGCCGTAGGGTGTTAACATGCCTGCAAAATGTGTAGTGTTCTCGAGCATTCGGAAGCACGACGGCCGCTCCTTCCGGGACATCTTGCCTGGAGAATACACACAGATGGCTGGTCGTGCTGGGCGTCGTGGCTTAGACACCACTGGCACTGTTATCATTGCTGCGAGTGATGAGTTGCCCGACGTATGAGACACCGTATATGTCATCCGTGCGTCTACTGACAACTTTGTGCCATAGCAAACAACGCTGACCACCATGATTCTCGGGACTCCGGCAAAACTCCAGTCGCAATTCCGTCTTACCTACAACATGATCCTCAATCTCTTAAGGGTAGAGGCTCTCCGAGTAGAGGAGATGATCAAACGCAGTTTTTCGGAGAATGCTTCCCAGAGGCTTCTACCAGATCAGCAAAGAGCAGTTACCGAAGTGAGTAGCGAGATTCCTTTTTGAAGCGAATGACGAACCCCCACAGCACGAAAGAAGTCTCCTCTCAATGCCAGAGATACAATGTAACATTTGCTCGACCGACATCGAACGTTATTACGATGCCCAGCTTGCGGTAGTTAACTATAACAGCCGTCTCCTTTCGATGGTTGCTGGTGGTGCTTCCAATCAAAATGTTCTCGCAACTGGTCGAATGGTCATTCTAAGAAACGGTGTAAGCATATCTCTTGATTTCCGAAACTGTCAGGTTGATGAACGCACCTTTTTCAGCACTTCTATCCCTTTCGCGCAGCAGTGCTGCTGAAACCCGATCTACGTGAATCGGGCGGTGAGCGGAAATACTTTGTCCTCGCTCTCGTGGATGAAAAACTAAAAAGTGATAGGCAGGGTATAATCTTTCCTCGTTAAATATGATTTAGCTTATTAATGCCCCAATGTAGATGCCAATGGGGCTGTAGTCTCCCCTGAGTGGCCTACTGTTTCCTCGGTGCTGAAACCCGATAATGCCACGTACGAGGTCGCCAGTGTCAACTTGAGCGGTATTTCTTTCATCACAAATAAGGCTATGAAGGTGAGATGTTATCTATTTTTTTGATGAATACGTAGAACATCGAGCTCAGGTAGATGCTTCCGCGATCGTTGATAGTCACAAAAAGACACCCATACTCAGCGCAATGTCTGCCCTGGAAACTGCAGTCATGGAATGGGCTAGAGCTGGCGCGCTACCAGAGGTAGACTGGAGTCGCATGCGCACTCTCGAATTTCAGGAGAATCTTCGCGCTAGAAACGAAATTCTCCAGAGTCTCAAGGCCTTTGAGTGCACTCTCTGCGAGAACTTTGATGACCATGCAAGTCCAGGCATTTGTTCGTCTTCGGTCAGACCATTGATAAGCTTAACAGTATATCCAACTCCATGGACGTAGGATTCTGCAGTCAAAGATCGCCACATTGAAGGATGCAATTTCTGAACAAAACTTGGAACTTGTCCCAGAGTTCGAACAGAGGATCCAAGTCCTTAAGGAGCTTAGTTTCATCAACGAAAACCAGACAGTGCAACTCAAAGGGCGAGTGGCCTGCGAAGTAGTTTTCCTTTTCCGCCTCACACGGTGTGCGATGCTGACTGCTATAATAGATTAACTCTGTTAATGAACTTGTTCTGACTGAGCTTATCCTCGAGAATACACTCGCGAATTACGAACCGGAGGAAGTGGTAGCACTTCTCTCCTGCTTTGTCTTTCAAGAGAAGACGGACGTTGAACCTGTTATATCTCCCCGGCTGCAAGGAGGTTTGAACGCGATCTCTGTGATTACTGATCGGGTAGGACGCATCCAAGACCGAAATAAGGTCGCTGCGGAAGAATTCAGGTCCACTCTGAAAACCGGGCTCGTTGAAGTGGTGTACGAATGGGCAAAAGGAATGGTGAGCGATGTGAGCTTTTTCCTCAGTTCATACCACGCCTAATGTCGCTCGGCAAGCCGTTTAACCAGATTACCTTGTTGACTGACGTAGCGGAAGGGACAATTGTCAGAGTCATTACACGCTTGGACGAGACTTGCCGGGAGGTCCGAGACGCCGCTAGAGTGATCGGCGACACCGAACTGTTCAAGAAGATGGAGGAGGCGCAGACCAGAATCAAGAGAGACAGTAGGTGGACTCCCACACCTTACCTCGCTTCCCATGACCACCCTCTACGTTAGTCGTGTTCGCTGCAAGCTTGTACTTCTAGGCCTCGTTACTTGGAGCAATTAGAGCGGTGATGGAGCTCATGAAGTCACATGTCAGAGTG
>JBBPUK010000337.1:0-10622 GCA_038094635.1 Tylopilus cervinicoccineus
GGGGGGCATGGAACCCAGTCGTGTGTGTGTGTGTGTGTGCGTGCGTGCGTGCGTGTGTGTATGTGCCAGTGAGGGCCACGCTCCGTACTATGCAGTCCCACACACACACAAGTGCTAGTACTAGTACATCCTAGTACGACGTACGTACGTACGTACGCCCTGACTGCTTCACTTTCTTTTTTTTTTTTTTTTTTTTTTTTTTCCACCCGCGGCCCCCCACCCCCAACACCACCACCCCCACAACAAATCTAAAAAAAAAAAAAAAAAAAAAAACGTGTCTGTGGCGTTTTTTTTTTTTTTTTTTTCTCTTAGATGTACATATACATATACATATGCATATAACGCCAAATGTGGCCCGGAGAGCCCGAGAGTGCGTCCCCCCCGCCCCGCCGATACGAGCAAGTCCACACCTGAAATACGGCGGGTGGACACCCCCAAACCTTGTCGTTTTGACGGCAGTCCTCCTTTTTTTTTAACCACTCGTAAGCGAACGCCGAGATCGGTCGTAGTAGAGGGAGGGTATGTGGAGTAGAAAAAGCTCCGCACAGGCTAACCGGATAGAAAATTGATCCAGGGACAGGCCAAGTGATACCCAAGTGACGTCGACGGAGGTTCAACAAAGACCCTGTCCTCCCGTAAGATGGCAATGTCTGGGACGGTTCGATTGATGGATGCAGGGCTTATCTACAGATGCTCGAGGTGCCAAACGCAAACAAAACGCATGTGGAGAGACGACCGAATAGCGAAACAAACGCTCTATGCACCGACCTGAGAAAAATATCCAACAAGGAGAAAAAAAAAAAAAAAAAAAAGAAAAAAAAGAAAAAGAAAAAGTCGGAGGAGAAAAGTAAAAACAATATACATACAAATAACATACAGCTTCGTCTTCCGTCTCTCTTTTTTTTGGGTGGAGAGCTCCTCACGGCCGTTCGGTCACGACACGATCATCGAGGTTGACGAGACGCTCGTCGAGAGATCCCGAAGAACGGTCTTGACAACGCACAGCCAGGTGTTCATCCTGTCCACCTCATCATATGCGCCATCAACATGCGCGCTGATCTTGCGCAGGATCAACCGGCGGAGCGCTCTCGTGTCTTCGTCTTCCTCATCCCGCAGTGACATGGTGAGCGATATGACTGAAGACTGCGCCGAAGAAGAACGCGATGAGCTCGCACTACAGTGAAAGCTATCCGGCGGCGAAAGATAAAATAGGTGAGATGATGAGAGCAGGGTCCCGGAGTTGTCCCCGAGGATGTGTGCATCCATCGCCTCGGTCCTATCGCTCCAAAGTGCCAATGGCTCGTTCACAGGCAGGTATCGTGAACGGAGGTTCTCCACCATGGCTTCCCGAACCTAGTAGTATGAGCGTCAACTCGCTGCACATGACTTGAATGACGTTCCCTCGGCCCACCTTGAGCGTCCGTTTGGTGATTCTTTCGGCTCGAGAGATGAAGTGGTTCGCGGTGGAGATCAGGTGGTCAATCTAGAACCCGAATTAGCACCCAAATGAGGCAACTTGAAGACAATAAGTTACCGCATGGAGACATTCATCAATGGCGGATAAATCACGGCTCGCGGCAAACAAGACGACCTGGGCGGAGTGGGTGCTATTTCCAGACAGCAAAACGGACGAAGCGGATGAGGCTCGTGAGCGGCATGTAATGCCCTTCGTGTCTGTGACGGTGATGGTCGGCTGCTTGACGTCTTGCTTCACCTCCCTCCCGACTGCGCAGTGGGCACCGTCGAGTTCATAGCAGAGCTGAGGCTGGAGCGGCTTGTCAGCCACAATCTTCTTCTTCAGCCACGCCTTGAGCTTCGAGGCGCCACTTTTCTCGATCTTGGAATGGAATTTGTAACCCTTTAGGAGCCCCTTGAGCTTGTGATCCTTCGAAGACGGTTTCTCCTCGATCGAGCTCGCATAGTCGCGTGACATGAGTTCCTTCTCGATCTCAATGAGATTTGCAAGGTGTGTCTTGTACGTCGACGAATCCGCACTCAGAATGAAGCTATCAAGCCATTCGGGCCATGGGACAATGCGAACACCAGAAGGAGATGTAGTTTCAAGCGTCTGCGAAATGCTTTCCGTAAGAACGCCAGCCTCAACGTACGTCTTCGCTTGCTCGTCTTTCGGTAGCGATGCGTCCGACCCCACAGCCGTCGATTGGGAATCTTCAGAGCCTCGGGGGGAGCCCTTGTACGTCAATCGAGCAAAGTGAGACTTAGTAGGGCTTTGTGCTAATAATTGCTCTTCGGCTTCTTGTGAAACTTGGTTCCATTGGCGATCAACAGAGTTGAGGATCTCGCGCGTGCTGCGCAGTTCCCTGGCGACGTCGTCCATTTGGCCACGAAAATACGCCAAGACATTGTCGCCCAATTGAGAGGTTTCTTGAACGACGGACGCGAATTTATTGAATCCAACTCGATCGCAGACGAACTGGCCTTGGGTGGAAAGATATTGAAAGTTGTCTAAAAGTTGCTCAGATGTCGTCGTGATGTCGAAGTCGGGTGGAAGGTAGCTCGCGGGTCCCCGGAATTCGTTAGATGCAGGAGGAATGATGGATGTCCAATTCGTGAACGACGTGACGGACGAGAGGGACGTTGAGGTACTCGGGCGAATGGTACGGTCGGAGTGGGATGACTTGGGTCGATGAAGCTGTCCCTCGATTATAAAGGCCACGCGAAACTGTGGCTTTGCGACCTCGAGCGCTGTGAGTCTAACCAGGGATCGTCGTCAGACACTCGGTCGAGTCACGGGTTTCGACTTACCCTCGCGAATTGCGTAGATTCCGGTAGGACCCGGTTGGGTCACAATCAAGAAAAGCGTACAACACATCGATACATTCGCCGTGCTCGGCGGCTACATGGATACAGGTTTCTTCGTTCCTATCCCGGGCGGACATGGGTGCATGGAGATCGCGAATGAGATGTACAGCAAATTGATATAAAACTTGTGCCGAGTTTGACGCGTCGGTAACGCGTCCGAGTCGAGCAAGGCAGTGAAGTGGTGTGTAGTGCTCCCAGGTAGTGAACAAACTGATGTCTGCGCCAGCGCGGTAGAGTGCGTCGAGGATCTCGATAGACGGATTTGGTACAGAGGCGCAGTAGTGGATAGGGCTCCACCCTTCGGTGTCCGGTAAATTTACAAGAATGGGGCCGTTTTCCAGAGGGGATGGCTCGAACGACTGTGGAGAAAACAAGAAGGCGTAGATCGACGAAAGGTCGGCGGCAAGTACAGCGTTTACAACGGAGTCGGTGATATGAGAAAGCGACTCAGGGGAAAAGGCCAGAGGATGCGAGAAGGGGGTAGGCGGAGCGGAGATACACGGAAATAGCTGAGTGACATGGATGCAGGAAGGCTCGCACAGCACTTGCTTGTTACCGTTCTGGTACAGGCACGGGTGAGATTCTGCTCGGACATGAAGACCTGTCTGAAAATGTACCTGGTATTCACGCCAACGATAGCAGCGGAGTGCGTGTTCGCACGCCCAGAGGATGCTCGGGTGGGGCAGCGCGAACTGGATAGAAGACCGGTGGTTCCGATCCCTCAGGTCTGGACGAGAACCGTGCGAGAGCTGTCGAAGAAGGTGATCAGATCGAGCATGCCCAACGCCACGCTCCGCCCACCAATTGTCGGACGACTTCTGTTCTGCAATCACGTGCGGCATCTGCGGTAGCAATTGGGGTACTGAAAGATAAGGCGTGGCGTAAGGATGACTTACACATGAGCGGCGTTGCACCGTCGGTGTCCATGCCGTCGACAGAGACGGCACCGGAGCTGCAGTCGAGCAACAGTTGGACGACGTCGGGCATGTCCAGCCAAGCGGCCATGCCAAGCGGGGTCACGTCGTTGATGGAGTCTTGCGGGGCGTTGAGCGTGAAGAGGGAGATGTCTGGGTGGGAGACGGCGGTGCGGATGACGCTGAGGCGGTCTGGTGACATGAAGGACGCGTCGGACGCGTCGACGGTCTCCCATCTGGACGGTGGCAGTGAGCAGGAGAGCTGGTGGGGGCGGAGGGGGGGCGTACCTGTCGGCGGTGAGTGCACAGGTGAGGACGGTGCGGCCCGAGGTGTCGGAGGCGTTGATGTCGGCGCCGGTGTCGAGGGCGTCCTGTACGGCGGCGGCGTTGCCCTCGGAGGCGGCCTGGAGGAGGGCAAAGTTTTCAAAGGAGCGGTGTGGGCGACTCATTGCGGGTCGTCAGTGTTTTCGTGAGGCGGGGGGTGTTTTCGTGAGAGGGGGGCGGGAGAAGGAGAGGGAGGAGGTAAGACGGGTAGATATAGCAAATCTCGGAGGACGAGATTTTCCATCGGAAATACGTACTTGGATAATGCGGAGAGAACTGCGCCCAGTCCTTCTCGTACACCGCGCTTGCTGTCGCCTCGAGGCCGCACCGCAAAAAAAAACACGACGAGACAACCGACAGTTCCACCCACCGACATGTCGCTCCAAGGCCACCGTCGCACCTGCCTGGGCAACGGTTCGCCATGCTCACCCTGCAGGTCTGACCCGATATCAGATCCCAATATCGCACCCCGAAGCGACACGGGAAACGAAATGACCTGTACGAAATCCGAATATTGATATGATATACGTGGAATACATATTCACACTGCGATCAAAGTGTTCGTCGTAACATGGCCGAGCTAGAACCTGGCAGAGAACTCTTAATCCGCCAGGATCCAAATATACAGTGTGAACCACCACCACCACGTTCACAGAAACGCGTCTCGTGACAGTGCGCTCTATCGAAATACGTAAGCACAACGTCGTACGGAAGCGTCTCCACAGCCCACTAACCTTCACCTGTTCAAAGTTGGCAATGGCCCTCTCCAAGTCCCACGCGTTATTCTGCAGGCAGTCCACGGCAAACTGCACGTTCAGCCCAGTTCGCTGGCACACCTGCAGAATTAGACCCCGCTGAGGCTCCGCCTGAGAAAGCCGCGAACATAACACCTCAGTCATGTGTCGCCGAACGGGTCAGACTGGGCTACATACAAAATTGGCTAAACCATCGCGGAGCGCTGGAGAGGCTGGCAAAACTGCTGTGCGTTCTTGCGTCGCTTGTATCTGCCCTCCCGCTTGCACTTTCATGGGTCCAGACGTCCAAGCTTCGTGACTAGAGTACGCCCGGACGCACAGTTGATCAGATAGTATCATGACATCCCAACCATTCAACTTCGCCCTGAAAGTGCGCAAGATTGTTAGCCTGGTGACGCGGAAATCATGAACTGCACGAACCGAGAACCAGGCGCAGCGGGCGCGAGGATAAACGCCCTGTCGAATGACCGGATGCCCTGGGAAGGCTCTGAAAGGCACGCAAAGGTCAGATACGATACACACGATAACAATGCGATATTCGGCCGCCGATTAGGTTTCAACTCGGAAAGTTCCGAGACTACAGCTGGCGCGATAATCGCGGGTTCACGTGGAGTATTGTACGTACCTTCCACGAATTGTCCATGAAGCGAAATAAATAACTTCAAGTCTTCCCCCTGCCCAACAGGCCATGCATCAACGCAGAACTTCTCTGGAGAACCCGATATCTCGTGCTTGGTCTTCGGAAGGGCGGAAATTGCACGAATGGCAGCCTCGCTTCCAAGATGCAAGCTCTGGAACGCCTTGTCCGAGCCGCCTCCACCTCCTAGTCGATTCAGATTTCTTGAACCCCCATTCAGCCAGACTGACCACTCCAACTTCCGTTGATTCGGTAACAGCGAGTGTAGTCCTTGTATCCGGGCTCGAGCAGGAATGCTTGTATTGACAGAAAATGAAAACGTCGCCGATGGATGGTAGGCGTCTAGAAGCGTGGCCCGTTGATCATCGAACAAGGGGAAGAACCTGTAATACAGTAAATATGCCCAAAATCAGTGTCAATTTCTGGCAGAGTAAAACGCCGTCGGAATGCTCACCGTACAAGGAAGTTGCTGATGATGCTGTCTTCAACCCCGGTGATAAATGAAGGCTTCATTTCATGGGGGAACGTGGTGGCCGTCTGACGCTTCTCTGCCACAGACGCCGAGGAAGGTCCCGGCGCGTCGAATCCAATTGTTGCAATTGCTTCCTGGTCCAACATTACCAGAGAGGGGAACCGGCGGGCCATGTCGCTGATGATGTGCTTGTGAAGTCCATTCTTGATCTCAGCACTGCACGGACTTACCTCTTGTATTTGTCCCCCCTTCCATGTTTCACCTCAAGCTCTCTCAGGGGGTTCCCAATCAAAATCAGCTCCCGAAGGTACTCTAATTTGCCTTTCCTCCCAGATAGGTAGTCAATGTCCCTCCAGACTTTAAGGTCATTATTTTGCAGAGAGAGGTTGGCGAGCCTTGGCAGATAGTGCGCAAGGGTCGACAATATTTGACCAGAGCCTATCTTGTTGTCGGCCAAAGAAATTGTTTGAACCTGGTAGTGATGAATGACCCATCAAATGTAATCGAAAAGCCGAGACCCACTGGTGGCTTGAGATTTGAAGCAAGTTTAAATATGACAGATGCTTCCCTCGCCGTTGACCCAGGTGCACCTGGTGGCAAAAGTCCATGCTTCGCAAGTTCCGGGTCGTCCAACATGGACTGCCAACAAGATAGCACCGCTTTCAGATTCCTGACGCTCAACCCGGCGACGCACATACCACTCACCTCGAGATTAAGAAACTGTACGTCTGGATTCCACCTTTTCTGCACAAAGTTCCTCCATACATCAATCGCCTTCACGCCCACTGTGGGCACTCTTCCACCCTCCGACACCGAGGTCGCTGTGAGTGCATTCCTACGAAGCCGTCCCACCGTCGGGTTCCTCGCGCTCGAAGCGCCACGGATCGAGATACCCCCCATTGGCGCGCCGTGTGACTGTGTCCTCGCGGCAAGCTTGAAATGCGACCCCACGTCCATGGCAGAGGCGAGTTCAAGGCGGCGGCAGCGGGGGCGGTGGGAACGAACAGATAACAAGGGTGAGCGTAGTGTTTTCAGATGAAAACGGGGGGACGGGAGTTACGAGAGTACGAGTCAAGGAAGGGGTGAGAACGTATGATACAGCGATGGAGTGGGGGGGAGACCATCGATGCAAATAGATAGGTTTATACACGACAATGATAAAGCGGTCGGCACATGAAATGATAGTGTGACGTTATGCAACGGTGTGGTGAATATGCAAAGCAAGACATTGAAAGAGCAAGGTCTTGTATTTACCATGGAAGCCTTGGATGGACCCGCCTGGTGGTCTTTGAACGCATCAACCGGACGAGGACGGTGCGAACGAATCTTGGAAATCCCCTTGCGCCCGCCGGGTTTGTCTGAAGAGACGTCCTTCATGCGTTCGTCCTTGTCAATGAGCCCAGCACTCCGGAGAGCATTTGATGCCAGCGTGCGGCTGCCCGTCGAAGCGGTGGGGTTCGAGAACATGGCCGTGGATGCAATGCCTGTCGGAAGAAATGGAAACTGAGCGTGCTAGCGATGGTGTGGTGGTACGAAGACAAGAAGAATGCGTGTTTTGACCCGGTGTGAGGTTTGAATGAATCAGTCCAGTCGAGAGCAGCTGTGTCAGCGTGTCTTGTTTTGGCGACGGGCGCCACAGCATTGTTTGCCACAGAGGCTCATGCCAAATAAGCCCCTAAAAAGGATTTCTCTTTCTCTCAAAAAAAAAAAACCATTTTCCATTTTCAAGCGTGACAAGTGTCACGCCGGATAAAACCACTGTCGCAAAATAATGTAATTCGATTCGGTAGCCGTCTACGCGATTAAAACAGCTCAGCCGGAGTGTCTATGATGCTACAAACGATTTCAAAGCAAATTGCAAACAACTCGAACGAACTCAATTCTCCCTCCGCCCATTAGGCTGGTACATGTACTGATGCGTCGTGACACCATGGGATGGTGTCTTCGATCCAGATCCAGCAGGTGGGTTTGCTCGCCGATAATATGTACTTGCACTCCCAGATCTCTCCTGCGGTTGTTGCGAAGCGGTGGTAGTGGAGATGACGGGTGAGGTTGCTGCCGCGACAGTAGGCATAGGATACGGGAAATTGCGTGATGTGGGTGCTTGTTGCTGAGTCTGGGCATGGCGAATGGCAGGCGACGGCTGCGTAGACGTGGCAGGTGTGGAAGGTGCGGGTGAAGCAGATGGTTGAGTAGAACTCGGTGGAACACTCTGCGATGGTGGCGCAGGTGGGTGCGTGTTCTGCTGCACGGGTGCCGCGGACTGCGGTGGAGGTGGGACCGAGGTAAGCGTAGGCGTAGAAATCGGATCCTCGCTACTCGGCGTTGGTGCGCTAGGCGGTGGACGGTCAGAAGATGTTTGACCCTCTGTATCGCGTCGACGCTTTGTCCCTCTCGAGGACGACTCTTTGAGACCAAGCGAAGTCGCTTTGATGAGGATTTGGTGCCTTATAGAAGGTTAGCCAGCACACAGAATTGAAGGAGAAACAGCACCTTGTCCGAGAGTTGCCCCATTTTTCGCACAGCGCATCCCACGCTATCTCTCCATTGGCGTTTCGATGTTCCTCGGCAAGCTTTTTCAACTTTTCGGTTTCTTCATCTGACCAAGCACCTTGATTTCCGGCGCTTCCTGGTATAGGACCAGCGGTCCCGTTCGAATTAGTAGAGGTACTCGGCCCGGCTTGCGGGGCCGGAGCAGAAGGATAAAAACTACTATAGCCACTATAGCCATAGTATGGAGCAGTCGGGTATGTGGGCGTGCTGTACATTCCCGGAACAAATTGTTGTGGCGTCGGGTGCTGATGTCCCATGGAGACGACGAAAGACTGTGGATTCGATATCACAGGGGCCGCCGATTGCGTGGTCGATGGAAGTTTTCCATTCGTTGAGGGCGGGGGAGTTGGTTGCAGTGTGGTTTGGGCCGGCTGAGGTGCTAAAGAGGAATATCCCGGGATGAAAGAGTATGGTACGGGAGGAGGATGCGTAGTTAGTCGCGCAGGTGAGGCGAGCTGCATAAAAACGCATCATTGAGTGTACACCACCATCAGGTAAGGAGACGGTTACAAGGGTGTCGCAAATTCGTTTGGCTTCGCCGAGCATAGTTAAGGGGTCGACTTTGACGCCTGCTCCCATTTGATAGCATTGGGTGATCACCAGTGAAGGTGTAGCTTTCTATACGTGAATGAAATGTTAGCACCGTCCTACACATGCAACTCACCCCGGACAGCACTCACGATGAGCTCTTCTGCAGCACCGTAAAACTCGGCACACAAATTGAGCACACGCCATTGAAACTCATAATATTGTTGGTTGTGGGGATGCACCTCCCCCGGTGCTGGTGGAGCGGAATATTGGTAAAATCCATGTGAGGCATTAGGCTGCTTCGCAGCTGTGGAACTCGCGCCTGAGGCGTCTCTTTCGGCACCGGAGCTGCGAATACGCCTGTTTTTCGATCCGCGGGGACGGCCGGGGCGTCGCTTGCGCTCGACGTCTTCAGATGTCGGCGGGCCGGGTGGTTGCGGCGGGACAGAAGGCGCAGGCTCGGCACGCTGGTTCCCCGCTCCATTCACATTAGGAGTCTGCCGAGGGGGATGGTTTGATCTGCGGTGAAAGGGTGTTTGGCCATATAAGATATACACGCGGGTGGGACACCTACTCGTTGCCATCATCATCTTCCCTTTCAAGCTGTTCCTCCACTGCGCCCTCATCTTCGCCTTCTTCTTCCTCCTCTTCATATTGAGGCTGGACTATCGGAGGATTAAGCGCGTGTGAGAGCGGCTGATAATGCTGAGGGTTGTCCATGTCAGATATGCTGAGCAGATGATACTTTTAGGATTTCGCTGGGTGTAATCGAATTTTTCGGGGTGGGTGTTTGTGTTTTTGTGGGGTTTACGGAGGTCACATTGCGCCGTCGGAAAATAAATATTGACCCTCCGTAAATGTTTATGTAATTTATATATTTCTGCGAGCGTGGAAAAACGACTCGATGTGCATCGGCGACTGCATGCAATAATCCCTTGCGGCGGTGCCCCGCTGCTTATTCGCGCGACGCCATGTTCGTCCGCCTTCTCTCGCTGGCGGCGTGTTTTTTCCATGGAGCGGTGCTCGCAACGCCGTCCCTCGACGTCGCCTTGACTAGCGGCACGTTTCGTGGTGTCGCCAACTCGAATGGGACTGACGCTTGGCTCGGGATACCGTTCGCTCAGCCTCCCACCGGGCCCCTTCGGTTCAAAGCGCCTTTGCCGATAACACAGCCATTGCAGGGTATCCAAGATGCTTCGCAGTTTGGAGATGCCTGTCCCCAGCCTCCGTGGTCGGCCCTTGGGGCCAACATCAGTGAAAATTGCCTGTTTTTGAACGTATGTTTGATGGCTCTCGAGTATCAAGGATGTACAAAATTGTTTGGTAGGTTTGGCGGCCAACAGGAACCTCTGCGAATGCACGACTTCCCGTGATGGTTTGGTTCTACGTATGTCTAGTCATGACTTTACTGGATTTTCCTTCCGACTTGCGAATAGGGCGGCGCATATACCATCAAGTTGGCCTTTACTGGATGAGTATGCCTTCTACTGATCAGCTCCATTACAGCGCTGCTTCTGATCCCGCCTATAACCCCGGTAGTATGTTTCTTCTTTACTCTCGGAAATGTCACACCACCACCCTCCTTAGGAATAATTAATTCAAGTGTAAAAATCGGG
>JBBPUK010000338.1:0-23177 GCA_038094635.1 Tylopilus cervinicoccineus
CCCGTATTTGCTACTGAACTGTATGGCTCGACACACACCTAATGTGACGAGAAGGAAATAATCCATTGTACTGCATTGGCCTCTAGATCACCTTGCTGTGGCAGCGAGGTCCGTAGGGCTACAATTCGGTGATTAATATGCGAGTGAGTGATGAAACCACGTCCATCATAAAATGAAAGATCAGGCCTTAGGCCATAGGCTTGGAAAAGCCTGCCTGCCGTCTACAACTCTAGGAAGAGGCCAGCGTGTTCACTATCTGAAACAATGACGTGAGGTGCACATGCGGAAAGCGGCGGACATTACTTCGATGGATGATTCCGCTAGTGGATCGCAGCACCACTGCGCATTGTAGAACGTTCCTAGCCGTGCCTACAGAAGTCCTGGCACAAACGCAGCTCGATGGTTCTCTCCAGGTCAAGGCCAGGCACGGCCAGCAATACCCACAGGAACTCGATAAGCGATACAGATTGAAATATCAAGAAATCGAGTTTCGGAGTACGAAAACCAAATATACTCGCTACATTCGCTGCCAGCCTGGTGAAACGAAACAAAAGAACGGACTGTCCCTACAAGAAGAACGACATGCGATAGTAAACGGAAACAGGTCAATATGGACTAGTGTTCAGGATACAGTACTGATCGTAGAACGAGCCGTGAAACCCTCATTGTGCAGTTTGGCACCTTCCAAAGGCCCGAGGTGGGGAAGTCGGCAATGGGACGTCAATCATGCTTCGTCAACATCCCTGGTGACTCGGTCACCTTGAATCTCTTGTAATCAGGCCCGCCGCTGTTCATCAGCTCAACTCTCGATATTTTGCCAGTCCCGCTGACGTCCTCCAGCTGGACACTCGACATTTCGTTCTGCCTGATCCCACCACGCTCGAACCCGAACAACCAGTCACCTAAATTGTCCTCGATGCCACTGCTGTGATCCCGAGCAGAGGACACCATCATAAGGTGGATTGGGTTCGATGGGTCAAACCTCGTAAAGTTTTTGTGCCTGTGACGTTCCGAGATGACGTGGTACAGCGTATAGGCCACAGCGGCGTAGATCATCAATGCAACGAACGTGATGGGGATGATCATGTATCCCCATATTGTTGACCGGCGATACCATCCCATGGTTGCGATTGTCTCATAGCCACCCAGAGAGATCTGCGCCTCGACCGGGACCTCGGGTGGGTGTACAGAAAATGCGGATCGGAGGAACTGTATCACGGGCTAGGTCAGCTTGGCTCAGTTGGAGGGCATGAGAGAAGCTGTACCGTTCCGGTGAACTCGATAACACCTCGCCAATATTGTTCCTGAAACAGTTCGCTCGGCTAGATAATGAATACGACAAGAACACTTACTAGCTCCAGAAGTAGAGTGTTGGTCACGTCCTGATGACTGGTCGAGTTCTTTCCTGAAAGAGAAACATAGATAGAATACAGAGCATCCCCAATAGAGTTCGTGGTCAAACCCTGCGTATTCCGGGACTGATAGTCGACGAGAGCCGCCAGGAATTGGGTTAAGTTCGTGTTGCTACCCCCGAGTGGCTGTGAACTGAGGATAGTCGTGTTTATCACACCATTCGCGTAGGTCACGAGAGAAGTTGTGACAAGTGGGTTTACCGTGCAAACCGTTAGGGGAAGGAAATTGTACTTCCAACTAGCATTAGCAACCACGGCTGGAACAGGGATGTGGAGTGAACCGGAGACAAAAGCACGAAGAACCCTAAAACTCACTGAAATTTGTCCAAGTGATGCCAGTCTGTCCAAGAGGATATGGACACACGAGAGAGGCTATAAATCCGCTCGTGGAACTCTGGGGAACACTAGACGAGTTGGACTGCGTCACAAATTGCTGTTGAGATGGACCTCCTTCGACAGAATGTTGCTCGTATTTCTCTATCGAGCAGAGAGGTGACACACTCACCTTCGCTGCAGTCGCTCGTAACATTCCACGCCCACAGCCAGTAATCAGTGGTTCCATCGGCGAGAGGGACAGGCATCGGGTAGAACGAAGAGTCGAGATTCAGATTGCCTGCGTTGTCATTGACCTGGTAACACGACACATTTGCAGTGAGACCTTGTTGCTGTAATGTGAATGAATGATTTAGTCCTTGTATTGTGTGACCCCCGGAAGAGTTGACGGTGAGATGTGTCGGGACTAGACCACCGGCGAATGCAAGACCGGTATTGCCGACTGCCACGGGATCGGTTGAACCACCGTACCCAGTTGCCGCGGGAAGGACACCACCTAGACCGTAGTACGTACGTATCGATGATTGCAAAATGTAGGCCTGCACGTACCGGTTGAAATGTTGTACTTGACACCATTGAAGCCAAATATTCCAGATGTGCCGACACTGTATTGTGCAGCGGCAATACCACTCAACACGCCGTCAAGATCAAGAATCTCAGTTGAATTACCACGAACTGATCATTTGGTGTGAGCAGCTACATCCCAACTCGAGGGATTTGACATCACCTAGAGCAGCGCCACTCCGAATAAGTTCTTGCTGAAGCGTCGATTCGAACCAGTTGCTAGTGATGTCGAGTTCCCACGTGGACGCGCTAATGGACCAGGTGACAAGAGTTGGTGCGAGCAGTGCAGCCCAGCTGCGTATCGTGAGACCGTTTCATTTGCAGGAGCACTGAACCTCGATACCTGGACACCAACAGCTTCGTCACTCCAAATACTGCCAATGTTACAAGGGTTGGGGTCCAATGGCGAACATTGAAGAGGAATGAGCCCCTTGCCAAGGCAATTGCACCACTGAGATGGATCAGTGAGATTGACTTGTGCATGCGATGCCGCAAGGCTTCTTTCAAGGCAATTGATAGAAAACTGGGAAGTGTTTAACTCTCGTGAGGGATACTCCTGCAACACTTCTATGGGGGCCGTACGTTGTGGTCGCCACCGACAACACAGTAGCCACTAGAGTGACTAACCAAGTTGTCTCGCTCGGCCTGGAAAACATGATGTTGGCGAAAAAATCAGAAACAAAGAGGGGATCAGAAACGAAAACAGCACTGAGGAAACCCCACGCAGCGGCCAGAAGGATGGTTTGGCCGACAATTGCCGCAGTGAGCTCCAAGGCGTGCCGAGTTCGAGGCTGCATGATGGTGTATCCAGGACTTTGAGGAAGCAAGCTGTAGTGTTTATGTAGAGAACCGCATTTTGCCTAGAAGGGCGGAATGGCCCTGTCAGTGGAGTTATTGGACGTGTATCACCACGAGGTAGGAGTTCCTTCTACTGCATGAGCCAGCACATACACGAGGACTGCAGGCATATTAACCAGACTTACTGTTGTTTCCCACTGAAGTTACGCCGATTTCATAGATGGCTGTTGAGCCGATCGACTTGTCAAAGGGACTCACCAAAGATCCACTGAGGGAATCACAAAAGCCAGACAGAACCTGAAGGTATCAATCATTAATGTCACCTGAACAAGTCTAGATGCCAATGGAGACAGAGGCGGGTTGTGGTGCCACCCAGTGTGTGCTATTCCCCTTGGGATGGAGGTGCGTGATTCATGGTCCCTAACTTCCTGTTGAAGGCACAAAAATGACACTATGTTCACAACGGCCTTTCTGCTTCATGGTAGCACTATAGGCTCATGTCTTTGGGTGTGCCCATGCCAGTGGGGCGGGATAGAGATTCCTCAAGGCCCAACTAAAGATAGAGAATACACCAGTTCTGCAGCATGCATGTTCTCAATTATGCTTTTGAATCATATTCACCTCGATCGTATTTCCGATAGAGCATCCATTTGAGAATGTACGACCATTCGACTCCCATGCACCATCAAGTCACACTTCGGGTGCGTGGAGAGCTTTGCGCTCTGGCGGGTCACGGTGGCTTTCGACTTTGCCTTTGCCTTTGCCTTTGCTTTTGCCTTTGTTTTACTCTCCGTTACTTCTGCTGCTTTGGTGAGACGATACAGAATGACATGCTCTGAAACGAGAAAACTTGAGCTCGACCAGGGAGTTAGCGCCGCAGAGGATTCAATCAATGATCGGAATGCAGCGACAGCATGCAGCTTGTTCGCACCCGTTTTCGTACAGCCGACGGAGAATCATATTTAGCAAGACATACACTACAGTCGATCCGCTCCGAGAACACTGCATCTCCCACATGCACACCTCACAGTATAGTTTCTGACAGACAAGCATTTCATACCAAGTTCATGAACAGGCAGTGCCCGGAGCTCGAGGGTGGGACTGCGACAGCACAACCTTGGCCTTCTAAACGGTATATCTGCCAGGGGAAGTCACCCCACTTTGCCCGTCTGCCTGCGTGCCAATCAACTCCATGATACTCCTGATCCACCAGCTTGAAATCACGCGCACTTGAGTCACGTCCCAACGTGTCAGCAATGTGGATGCTCTACAGACTCTGCGTCGCTGGATGAACGAGAGAGGGACTGGTTTGGGAATTGGAAGGTAAGTAGGGAAGGAGGAGGCGCAACAAATGCTTCTGATGTTGTTTAGGTTGCAGGCAATGAGAAAGCACACCAGGCAGGCACCCGGTCGCGCGTATGGTGAACTCGGAAATGAACAAGGCAGTGTCATGTTGCCATATAGTAAGTATGCTGTCTCTACTGGCCTCACGTGGAAAAGAGGGAGGAAGGTGCCGGAGCCGAAGGAATGTGTGGAGCCGTTGGCCCGACGGATCTGGGACGGACATGAAGGAAGACGCCTGCCGGTGATGCAGCCTTCAAGGAATGTCCAGGCGGATACGTGTCTAGGTCTGTCGGGATTGCGCAGACAGTGTTTCGCGCATGAGACAATGTCACAAGTGCAAATGACTGCTCAAGCTTTGATTTGCCTCGGTTTGTCTAGCAGCTCTGGCTGTGACTCAGATGATTCATCCCTGACGACAGCGCGAGCAAAAGAGCGGAGAAGGACCTTCACATAGTCGCCCGAGAGTGCTACGCTAAAAGCCCTACTGGGGGGGCACCCAGACCAACACGTCTCCAGACTTTATGATAAGGCCTTGTGATGGGCCATAGTAATAGATCAAATTTTCTCAGAGGGTGGATGCGCAGATAGGACGACCTTGAGGCAGACAGGCTCTTTGTAACGGCACAGGATCAAGGATTAGGATTTGTCCTAATGGATGGTGGTCGCCTTCCAATAAACTTGTCCAAGAGTCCTTGTAACGGTAGGTCTTCTGGAGAGTTAAGTGTTTCTCTCACAGTCCACATATCATCTCCTTTTATGCCAGCTGGAGTTGTTTGGACTAGTTCTTACCTCCCGATGCGCCGACGATCAGGGATCATCCAACGTCTGCATGCAGGATCTATTCAACTAATGTTGAAGGTATAGCACAAATGATGGAACAAGACGTCAATGAAACACCCCTATTGTACGGGATGCTAGCCTAACCCGCTCCAAAGACGTTCCAGGAAGTCGCCAAGGCGGAGAGACATATTGCAGTGACGCATCAACCATGCTTCGTCGACATCCCTGACGACTTGGTCACCTTGAATCTCTTGTAATCAGGCCCGCCGCTGTTCATCAGCTCAACCCTCGATATTTTGCCAGTCTCGCTGACGTCCTCCAGCTGGACGCTCGATATTTCGTTCTGCCTGATCCCACCACGCTCGAACCCGAACAACCAATCACCTAAATTGTCATCGATGCCGCTGCTGCGATCCCTCGTCGAGGACACCATCATAAGGTGGATTGGGTTCGATAAGTCAAATCTGGTAATTTTTTTGCGTTCCGAGATGACGTGACACAGCGTATAGGCCACAGCGGCGTAGATCATCATTGCGACAAACCGTGATGGGGATAATCATATACCCCCAAACCCTGGACCGGTGGTACCACCCCATGGTCGCGATCATCTCATAGCCACTCAGAGGAATCTGCGCCTCGACCGGGACCTCGCGTGGGTACACCGAAAATGCGGATCGGAGGAACTGTATCCGCATCGGACTAGTTGAGATTAGCTAGAGGGCAAGGGGCAAGACGTACCGTCCCCGAAAACTCAATGACACCTCGCCAGTATTGTTCCTAGAACACATGTCTGTTCGCTTGGTTGATGAATAAACACGGAGGCTTACCAGCTCCCATAGGAGAGTGTTGGTCACATCCAGGGGGTTGGTGGAGTTGTCTCCAGAGAGCGAAATATAGATAGAGTACAAGGCGTCAACAATAGAGTTCGTGGTCAAACCCTGCGTAGTCCGGGACTGATAGTCGACGAGAGCCACCAGGAATTGGGTCAAGTCCGTGTTGCTACCCCCGAGTGGCTGTGAACTGATGACAGTCGTGTTTATCACACCATTCGCGTAGGTCACGAGAGAAGTTGTGACAAGTGGGTTGATCGGGAAGGAAATCGTATTTCCAACTAGCATTAGTAACCACGGCTGAAAGAAATTGAATCGGAGGCAAAAGCATGGAGGGACCCCTTAAACTTACTGAAATTTGCCCAGGAGACACCTGACTGTCCGAGAGGGTAGGGACATACGAGAGAGGCCATAAATCGCCTCGTAGAATTCTGTGACACAGTAGAGGAATTGGATCGCCTCACAAATTGCTGTTGAGATGATCGTCCTTCGATAAAATGACATTCGTATTTTTCAATCGGAACCGAAAAAGTGACACACTCACCTTCGCTGCAGTCACTCGTAACATTCCACGCCCACAGCCAGTAATCCGTGGTTCCATCAGCTAGAGGGACAGGCATCGGGTAGAACGAAGAGTCGAGATTCAGATTGCCTGCGTTGTCATTGTCCTGGTAACACGACACATTCGTAGTGAGACCTTGTTGCTGTAATGTGAATGAGCGATTGAGTCCTTGTATTGTGCGGCCGCCGGAAAAGTTCGTGGTGATGTGTGTCGGGACTACACCACCAGCGAATGCGAGACCGGTATTGTCGGCAGATACGGGATTGGTTGTGCCACCATACCCTGGTGCAGCGGGAAGGACACCACCTATATCGTGCTACATAAATATCGATAGTTCCAGGAACCTAGACATACACGCACCTGTGGATATGCTGTACTTGCCACCGTTAAAATCAAATATTCTAGATGCGCCGAAACTGTATTGTGCAGCAGCGATACCGCTCAACACGCCGTCAAGATCAAGAATCTCAATTGAATTTCCACGAACTGATCGCTTCGTACGAGTGACTGTCTCCAGACTTCAGACATTCATTATTACCTAGAGCGGCACCACTCCGAACGAATTCCTGCTGGAGCGTCATTTCGAACCAGTTGCCGGTGATGTCGAGTTCCCATGTAGATGCGTCAATAGCCCAAGTGACAAGAGTAGGGGCAAGAAGCGCAGCCCAGCTGCACGGTATCGTGAGATGGTCTCATTTCCAGCAGCGCCAAACGTCAATACCTAGACACTAATAGCTTTGTCACCCCAAATGCCGCCAAGGTTACAAATGTCGGAGCCCAATGGCGAACATTGAAGAGGGGAGAGCCTCTAGCCAAGGCAATCGCACTGCTGAGGTGGATCAACGAGATTGGCTTATGCATACGATGTCGCAATGCTTCTTTGAGGGTGATTGACAGAAAACTAGGAGATGTAATCCATCGTGAGTTCACTATGGCAAATATCCAATGAACCTTACGTTGTAGTTGATACTGACAACACAGTAGCCACTAGAGTGACTAACCAGGTTGTCTCGGACGGGCGCGAATATATGAGCTCGGCAAAATAATCGGAGACAAAGAGGGGATCTGAAACAAAGATAGCACCAAGGAAACCCCACGCGGCGGCGAAAAGGATGGTCTGACCAACAATCGCCACAACGAGCTCCAAGGTGTGCCGGATTCGAGGTTCCATGATGGTATCTCCTGGACGGTCAGAGGCGAACTGCAGCATATATGTAACCACATCCACGAGAATGTGTTTTGTTCAGAGGGGTAAAAAGACCCTGTCGTACGTGCAGTCATTAGGCACGTATCACATGAGGTCGGAGTTCCTTCTCCTGCAGGCGCTGGTATTTATTTTGTCAGCGCAGTAATGTCGGGTTTGTGATGATCGCTGAGACGATTGACTCCCTACAAACCACTGACAATCAACTTTTCAGCGCATGTCCTCCGGGAGAATTGCAAAGGACAAACGTACTACAGACGTCCACCGTGAATAGTGCTTACACAGTTCTACGTGCAGCCACGACAGAGCCGAGTCGTGATGCAGCAGCGTGAGAGTGTCTGCGTGGATATGCTCCAACACGTTGTCCTCCCTGCGCCACCTATTCTGTGATTGAAGCGCCCCAATTTGGCTTTGAAATGTGAAGCGCTTGAAGGCTGTAATAAATGTAGTAGGGTTGAGATTTCCCTGTACGTTGCATCTAAAGATCATACACTAGCTCTGCACCGTGCGTGAATACGTCTTCAACGCTACATTCAAATCGATAGTCAATCCTACCTTGATGGTGCTCCCAGTGTATTCTGTTATCAACCCCCCTCAGAACGGCCGACATTGTGTCGCCCTGTCCTCGAGAGGGGAAATATGTTCCTTTTTGTTTTGGAACGTCTGTTCATTGAACCACCACAATGTAAGATGCACATGCGCTGAGTGCTGCAAGTGCATTAATGAGTCAACGACCATGTGTTTGAAATATATTTACCTCGGTTGCTGTAGGGGTAAAGGATGAAAATGAGCGAGCCTCATGAGATCGCCGCGTTCTGATCATATTGACTGAACTCTCTGTGGCTCACATTGCCAACACCCTGGTTAAACTCGGGTTTCCTCATCTCAGATCGGACTCCGCATCCACCTCCACCTCTACCAAAGCAATGAAAGCAAAAAGGGGGAGACGCAAAAGTATGGCTCCCCCGTCAGAACCAGACAAAAGCAAAGTCCGCTGTGCATTTCGAAGCACGACTTGCCTGTCGGGTGATCGCGCCAAAGAGGGGTGTTTCCATCAGGGTAAGACACCTTATTTTGCTCGTCCATTCGCGCGTCAATCGATTCCTTGTGATCCCTCTGATCCACGCGGTCGAGTTACGTTTCAACGTGTTGACAATGTGGATACGCTCAGCTCACCATCACGTCATGCGTGTCCGCACCGCAGGCGGCCGCCTACCTCTGTTGTCAGTTGAGCGAGAGAGCGAGGTATTGGTCGGGAGACTGGAGGAGGAGTTGGCAGAGCAAGCTGAGAGGCAGGAGATGGTTGCACCAATAGGAAGGGGGTTGCACGTGATCAGATTGTTCTTACCAGTTGTTCGACCGTACTACCTACTAGCTCTATACCGGGTTTCCCTGATTAATTCCCGTGTGTCGACAGTGCTCACTGAGCTGTGGTGTGGAAGCGTCTGCGCGGACATTTTTTTTTGACATCAGCGCTACGCTAATCCCGATCTGTGAATTGATGTAGTCCCATTTTAGAAATGTAGAGCGCTCGAAGGTTGTAGTTGTCATGACATAGATACTTGCTCACAATCCGTGATGGCGCCGCCGTCGGCTAATATCATCAGTAGAGATAGGATTAAGACTCCTCTAAAGATGGATGACAATTCACTAGCTCCGCACCGTGCATGAACGTGTCTTCAATGCCGCATTCGAAATTATGAACCGAGTCCTTCCCGACGAAACCTTCCATTCGAGATTACAGCATACTCCACCACATCGATGTGGCCCGTTCAAAATAACCGATGTGATCCACAATATACGGTAAGGTGCACATGCAGGAGGTTCATTGTTGTCAATGATTACGATCGTTGATTAAATCTGCTGCCGCGATACCAGCACCCTCGTCTTGCACATGTTTGCCCGGCTTCAGACCATATCCGCCTGGAATCCGTATCCACCTCCACAGGGGAACCAACAAAACGAGAGCAGAGGCAAAGGAAATGTCCCACACCGGAGCCACGCAAGAACAAATCTCCCGAAGCACGACTCGGTCTCGCCAAAGATCCAAAGAGTGTTTCTGCCCAGGTAAAATCATGCCACTTTACTCATCCGAATCCGCGTGCCAATTGACTTCATGTGACGCTCTTGGTCCACCAGCCAAAACCACGCACTCTTGAGCTACATCCCAACGTGTTGACGATGTGGACTAACTCCTTGATGCTCAATTCGCAGACACATTATGCTCGTCTGCACTGTACCTCTGCACTGGTGGACGAGCGAGAGAGGGAGAAATTGGGGAAGGGGAGTTGGAAGAGCCAGTGGCGAGAGGCAGGTATTGCAAAGGAACATTTCCGACGAGAAAACCACACGTGTATGGTATGCCGACGGCGACGGCGTTTCTGCCGGCTTCACGGGAAAAGAATAGGAGAGGAAAAGGACAGTTTACGTCGTCGGAACCAAAAATGAGTTGAGTAGTGGACCCGGAGTCCGAGTCGAGGACGCGGGGCCGTTGCGATCGTGACTGTACAGTGTATGAGTACTGCCATTGGTCGTCGTTGCACTCGCCTATGACATCATCCATGCCTTGATGTTGGATGTAGCCTGGCGCACAATCTACAATGCTGCACCGTACCATCACTTGGAACGGCCCTGCTCGTGCTCCATATTCAGGGTCTCGTGAACCGATCAAGTTTGTGGCCTGTAGTTAGTACTTCAACACAAAGGAACAAAAGAACGAACTTTATGATAAGATTATGAGCTATAGTGGAGTGCGGCGTGACGACTAGACGGGATGAACTCAGTCGTGGGCGGGGCAAACGGACTGAGGTGGCGGTCTGAGGACGAAGGCTCTAAATACTCGTCTGTACAAGCCAATGGTCTGAAGGAGTAAACTAGGAATGTAGTGGCGGCTGAATGGTTACAGTCCGAATAGCGCGCAAGTGATCTGAGTCATCGGGCTATATCACACACCGCGCGGTCTACAGTCCGCAATGTGAGTATGAGGTCCGAGTAATGATGGCGTACGTGATCCGAGTCGGCGGCGCGCACGCCTGCCGACTCCAACACCAGCAAAAATTTAAAAGCAAGGCAAGCTACACAGCCGTACCAGAGTCGATCTGATCTGGCGCGTGTTCCGTAGTACTCAAACCATGCTGCACTGCTTGTCTATTCGCACACCTACGTATCCCACGCCCGCTAGAGATAACCCGTCCTACCGGTTCGGAATCATGGCTCTGAATTACTTGATTGCCGATGAGTCGACAATGATCGCTGAAAGAGTATGTATTTAACGTCTGCGAGCTTAAGTCCGGAACCGTCACGCAGCTGGCTGATCACAGCAGCGGCAAAATACAATAGCAAGTGGAAACCGTACAGAACGTCAGCATGGACTAATGTTCAGGATGCAGTACAGATAATGGAACGAGACGCCAATGAATTCAACGAAACCTCCGTCGCGCAGGATGCCAGCCTGACTCCGAAGGTGTGCTAGGAAGTCGCCAAGACGGAGAGACATATTGCAATAACGCATCAATCATGCTTCGTCGACATCCCTGATGACTTGGTCACCTTGAATCTCTTGTAATCAGGCCCGCCGCTGTTCATCAGCTCAACCCTCGATATTTTGCCAGTCTCGCTGACATCCTCCAGCTGGACGCTCGACATTTCGTTCTGCCTGATCCCACCACGCTCGAACCCGAACAACCAGTCACCTAAATTGTCATCGATGTCGCTGCTGCGATCCCTCGTCGAGGACACCATCATAAGGTGGATTGGGTTCGATGGGTCAAACCTGGTAAATTTTTTGCGCCCGTGACGTTCCGAGAAGACCTGGTACAGCGTATAGGCCACAGCGGCGTAGATCATCAATGCAACGAACGTGATGGGGATGATCATGTATCCCCATATTGTTGACCGGCGGTACCATCCCATGGTCGAAATCTTCTCATAACCGCTCAGAAGAATCTGCGCCTCGTTCGGGATATTGAGTGGGTACACCGAAAATGCGGATCGGAGGAACTGTATCGTGCATCAGGTCGGTTGGGCCTAGTCGGAGGGAACGGAAGAAAACGCACCGTCCCGGTAAACTCGATGACACCTCGCCAATATTGCTCCTGGAACCATGCTTATCCGCTTGGTGAAACAATGGATACGAAGATGCTTACCAGCTCCAATAGTAAAGTGTCAGTCACATCCTGGGTAGTGGTCGAGTTATTTCCGGAGAGAGAAATGTAGATGGAGTACAGAGCATCGCCAATAGAGTTCGTGGTCAAACCCTGCGTATTCCGGGACTGATAGTCGACGAGCGCCGCCAGGAATTGGGTCAAGTTCGTGTTGCTACCCCCGAGTGGCTGTGAACTAATGACGGTCGTGTTTATTACACCATTCGCGTAGGTCACGAGAGACGTTGTGACGAGTGGGCTTATCGTACAAACCGTCAGGGGAAGGAAATTGTATTTCCAACTAGCATTGGTTACCACGGCTGACATGAGGACAATGGTCATGTCAAAGACAAAGTACGGAGACCCTGAAGCTCACTGAAATTTGCCCAAGAGATGCCGGTTTGTCCAAGAGGATAGGGGCACACAAGAGAAGCTATATAACCGCTCGTAGAATTCTGTGGCACACTAGATGAGTTGGACCGTGTTACAAATTGCTGTTGAGATGGTTCCCCTGCGATAAAATGTCCTTCATATTCTTCAACCGAGATTGAAAACTGATGCACTCACCTTCGCTGCAGTCACTCGTAACATTCCACGCCCACAGCCAGTAATCAGTAGTTCCATTGGCGAGAGGGACAGGGATTGGGTAGAATGAAGAGTCGAGATTCAGATTTCCCGCGTTGTCATTGGCTTGGTAACACGACACATTTGCAGTGAGACCTTGTTGCTGTAATGTGAATGAATGATTTAGTCCTTTTATTGTGTGGCCCCCGGAAAAGTTGACGGTGAGGTGTGTCGGGACTAGACCACCGGCGAATGCAAGACCGGTATTGCCGACTGCCACGGGATCGGTTGAACCACCGTACCCAGTTGCTGCGGGAAGGATACCACCTGCGCGGGGTACATAGATAGTCGCAAAACCTAGACGTACACGCACCGGTCGATATATTGTATTGGGCACCATTGAAACCAAATATGCCAGGTACGCCGAAACTGTATTGTGCAGCGGCGATACCACTCAAGACGCCATCAAGATTAAGAATTTCGGTTGAATTACCCCGAACTGGTCACTTCGTGAATAGACGTCTCAGCGCTAGGAATTCAACATTACCCAGAGCGACGCCACTGTGGACAAGTTCCTGCTGAAGCATCGATTCGAACCAGTTGCTGGTGATGTCGAGTTCCCACGTAGACGCGTTAACGTTCCAAGTGACGAGAGTTGGTGCAAGTAGCGCAGCCCAGCTGAGTGGTACCGTGAGATCATTTCATTTCCATGAGGACCGAACGTCGATACCTGGATACTAATAGCTTTGTGATCGCAAACACCGCCAAGGTTACAAGGGTCGGGGCCCAATGGCGGACATTGAAGAGGAATGAACCCCTGGCCAAGGCAATCGCACTACTGAGGTGGATCAGCGAGATTGGCTTATGCATACGATGTCGCAATGCCTCTTTGAAGGCGATCGACATGAAACTGAGCGATGTAATCCATGAGTGTACTCCACAATGGTTCCATGGGCCTTACGTTGTGGTTGATACCGACAACACAGTAGCCACCAGAGTGACTAACCAAGTTGTTTCGGACGGGCTCGAAAACATGAGCTTGGCAAAATAATCAGAAACAAAGAGGGGGTTGGTAACGAATACAGCACCGAGGAAACCCCACGCAGCTGCGAGAAGGACAGTTTGACCAACAATCGCAGTGGCGAGCTCCAAGGCGTGCCGAACTCGAGGTTCCATGGTGGCGTGTCCCGGACTATTAGGAAGCGAACAGCAGCGTTTATATAGTGGTATCCACGAGAATTGCATTTCGCCCTTCTGGGCCGCCCCGTTATTAGAGTCATCGGGTGTGTATCACCATGAGGCATAAGTTCCTTTCATTGCAGGCGCTTAGGAGCGTGATGCACAAGCAATTACTTAACTCACGAGTGCAGACCAGATTTACGGTGAACGTGCTGATGAAGTCAGGTCGATTTCGTAGATGGTCAGAGGCAATTAACTCTTGTGAGTGGTCGGCACTTCAACACACTACCAAGAGAATTGCAAAGACAGATGCAAGGCGCCAATCGCTAATGGGCCAGTTACACGAGTCAAGAGCCGAGTGGTGCGACATGTTTCTGACGTTATCGTTCCCGCGTTGTTCCTGTTGGGACAGAGGCATGTTTTCCATAGTCCCGAATGACCTCCACGATGCGTCTTTCAACACGATTGCAGGTCAGTCTGGCGGGACTGAGATCCTGTGGAGTATACTTACGCAGTCCATCTCAGACAGAGCCCTGCAGCACGCACGGATATGGATCATGATTCCCATGAGCAGCGGTGAGAAACTCTGAAGTAAGCGAGTTTCGCTCAGATAGGGAAATCACGTTTGGACCATTGATTGAATCCTCCGCGATGCCAACCCCTTGGTCGAGCTCGGGTGCACTCGTTTCAGACCGCATCCGTCCGCATCCACCCAAGCAGCAGAATCAAAACAAGGGTAAAGGCAGAGGGACACCGGAACCACCCAAGAGCAAAGCTGTCCGTGCGCTTGAGGCACGACTCGATGGCGCACGGACGTCGAACGGTCGTGTCAAAGACCCGAAAGGGGGATGTTTCTGCCAAGGCAAGTCATTCAGACGCCCGTCCGCGTGCAAATCGTAGGCGTCATATGATACTCTCGATCCAACAGCTCGCAAACACGCGCTCTCGAGTTATGTCCCAACGTGTCGACAATGTGGTCTAATTCTATGTACCCTCAACCCGCCACACTATGCGTGTCCTCACTGCACCTCTGTGCTGCTCAATGAGCGAGGGAAGGTGGCGTTGATAGGGAGACTGGAAAGGGAATTGGCGGAGCAACTCGCGAAGGAGGAAGCAGAGCGGCAGAGGACGATGGAGGAGGCACGCGCGGCCGAGGGGGCATTTCCAATGTTACCCGGGTCGCAGACGGCGAGAAAGCCGCGCACGCCACCACCTCCAACCACGCGCACGGTGCTGTCACTGAACTCGGAGACGAAAAGGGTGACGGTGTCATCGTATGGTACGCCCACAGCACCGTTGTCTCGACCAGCATCACGGGGAGAAGATAAGGAGGAGGAACGAGTGCCAGGGCCACCTGAGGAGGTGAGTTATGTAAAGGAGCCAGTGGACCCGGAACGACCTTGGAGGAACATGCGGGCCGGGGACGTGAGGTATGTGACCTAGGGAATCGCATGGGTGCGGGTGCGGGTGGGATAAAATCGTTCCCTTTGGGACACCGTGTCCGTATACCGCGGGTAGGCGGTGTTCTGCGGGTTATCCTCGAGAGATTCGGAGATCCAGAGGTGACACGGAGACCTTTGAACGGGAATATGGCCGCAGCTGCCTCGTCTGTGGCGACCCGCCACGTGTATCATACATCGTCGAAAACGAAGGGCGTACCGCACTGCAATGTATCATGTCTCATTGGCTGGAGGGTAACCACTGTAGGCAAGGGGGAAGAGATCAAGCGGATGAGTAGTCCGATGCTAGTCTCCATCTATCTATCGACATGGCGGGCTGACAGGAATCACGTGAGTCTCCAAGTGAGGCGGAGTAGAGTCGTGGGAACTCGAGCAATTCTAACGACACGCTTACATAACCGCGCTTTCTCTCGGCCTTCCGACTCTTGGTTGGACTTGTCAGAAAGCCAAGCCAGCACTTGCTGGTGACATCTGTGATATGTATTCGATGGTAACTCGCAGAGTTGACACCTTGCGACGATCCTTTCTCGCTATCCCACCGGCGATACTGCGTTGCCTAGATATGTGATGGCAACTACCAACACTGGCACGTAGGCAGTGCTGTCGAGTACTAACGTATTTATTGCGCAGATGGATTCGAGCGTTTAAGGTATTTAAAGAAAGCATCCTACGGACAGCCATCACACTCACTAGCATTACGTCCCCATTCGTTTCTTGACCTCTGGTGGATTTGACAATGGCGGTAGCTGCGAGGACGCTGCGAACGTTTACTCGGGAGGAAGTCGCCAAGGTGCGTAGCCTCGACAGATTGCATGACAGTCATGCGGGTCGCCTGAAGTGAACCGTCCTTGCCTACTCGGATTGTAGCATAATACGCCAGATGACCTGGTGAGTCGTACATTTAACTGGCAATGGACTGCGAAAGGAAAGAAAAATGATTGCTTCTCAGTGGATCATCATTGATAGCAATGTCTATGAAACATCGCATTTCAAGAACCTTCATCCCGGAGGCTCTGCCGTCCTCGAAGAAGCCATACGTATGTCCAGGTTTTGCGTTGTATCTACATGGCGTCACACACTCAGGGGATTCCGCGCGCATATAGCCGGCCAAGATGCGACCGAGATCTTTTACAGTCTTCATCGCCACGAGGTCTTGAAACGACCCGCGTATAAAAGATTGCAGATCGGTACGATCCAAGGAGAGAAGAGCGTGATAACATCTGGAGAGGTCGGTCAACTGAGTCAGGTTCCGTTTGCTGAACCAACCTGGTTGAGTGATGGGTTTCATAGTCCTTATTACAAAGAGGTGCGTGGTTATGCAATGGGTTAATGTGCTCTTTTGAAGCGGATATTTGCGCATGTGTGGATGATCTGGGTGAACGGTAGAGTCATCGGAAGCTACAACTGGCGATGCGCGAGTTCGTGGACGGGGTGGTCAAACCCGAGGCATGGGTGATGTTTTCGTATTGTGTTTCGTGTCGGAGTGAAATCTCATTAGACGTGCTAGGCCCGCGAAGAAAGTGGCGAGCGTATCAGCCCAAAAATGGTGGATGCGCTGGGGTGCGTATATCCGAAGTAATGTCGTTTGATAGTAAGGTTCATTCTGAACACAGAAAACTCAACATTATCGCAATGAGAATGGGCCCCGGGAAGCATTTAAAAGGTCTCACGCTGATGAACGGGGCAGTCGAACCCGAGGAATTCGATTACTTCCATGATGTATGATCATACTGCCTCCTTTATCGCTTTTCCCGAATTTTGATCTTATGGAGATAGCTCATCGTCCACCAAGAATTGGCCCGGCATGGGCAACGGGGTTATGGTGATGGTACGTCGATTACTCGACACTGGCCCTAGATCTACGTTTACATGTTCTACTCGACCTGCTTCATGCACAGGCCTGCTTAGTGGTACACTCATTGGTCTTCCACCGATCGTCCACTTTGGGTCTCCGGCCCTTAAGGCTAGGATTATTCCAGAAGTCCTTTCAGGCAAGAAAATTTTATGCCTCGCCGTCTCAGAGGCATTTTCTGGGAGTGACGTTGCTGGCATGCGTACCCGGGCGACCAAGACGCCAGATGGCAAATTTTGGATCATCAACGGAGCCAAGAAGTGGATCACTAACGGCACGTGAGTGGTATTTGCACATGTCAAATCTTCAGTTATCGTGTTGACGCGTGTAGGTTTGCGGACTAGTGAGTTTTACCCTCGTCTTGCGAGGTACTTCCCTGACGTTCGATAGTTTTACTGTAGCTTGCCGAACAGATGTACGTATCGCCTTCCTTGTGTCACCGGTCTGGTCTAATTGAGATATAGAACGAAATATCCGTCATCCTGGTTGAACGTGGCGAAGGTGTTGACACAAAGCCTATTAAAACGATGTATTCCGCCGCCGCCGGTACTGCATATGTCACCTTTGATAATGTTAAAGTGCCCGTCGAGAACACTATCGGTCCCGAAGATAATGGGATTTTTATCATCTTCTCGTTCGTTCTGCTACTTGTTAAAGTTTCGTTTCACGTAACTTTACTGCAGAAACTTCAACCACGAGCGTTGGGCGATATGCGCCACTGGGATTGCCCTGCAACGTCTGATTATCGAGGACGTGCTCAAGTGCGTTTCAGTCGTCTCTTTATGATTCTCTTCTGCGTCTGACTGTGGACCTGCGTGCACCAAGATGGATCAACCAGCGCAAGGCGTTTGGTAAGCTGCTCGTTTCGCAGGCGGTAGTTCGATCCAAGGTAGCTGCAATGATCGCACGCGCAGAGAGTTGTCAGAGTTGGCTTGAAAACGTCGCGCATCAGATGAATAATATGGTATGTTTTCCCTTCTCGTGTGTGGTGATTGAGGGAGGCGGAGTGACAACGTCTCTGCAGTCGTACAAAGAACAAGCACGGAAGTTGGCGGGGTAGGTCCTGATGTGGCAGTCGAGCTTCTCCAGCCAGTTTGACTGACTGGACGCGAGCAGCCCTATTGCTCTGTTGAAGTCGCACGTCACCAAGTGCTCGATTGAAACGGCGAGGCAGGCAGTTGATATCTTTGGCGGCAGGGGAATCACCAAGTCTGGGATGGGTCAGTTTGTGGAACATGTGCGTTTTTCCCATGTCAAACGCTACTGTTGTTTGTATTGATGGTAGCGAAAAACAGGCATATAGAGCGGTAATGTTTGATTCCATTTTGGGAGGAGGTGAGTGAGCTGTTTTTTGTACCTGTCTACAACTTCATGACCATACTACAGCGGAAGCTGTGATGGACGACTTGGGAGTCAGACAGGCTCTCAAAGCCATGCCCACCAACGTTCGAATTTAGATATTGCGATCTATAAACCTAGACCCGAGATCTACACTCTACATATACCCAATACAAGCATGCTTGTAAGATATGCCCTCATCGCCGGAGCCCAAGGCCAGCAGCTGTGCCTCCAGGTCGCGTTTTCCAACCAAACCATCCAACAACCACTTCTTTTGCGAAGATCTCTCCGAAACCAAGCATGATGCCGTTGACGAATGGGAGTAGTAGATTGATAGCCAGCGAGGATAGTACGAGTGATAATCGTGTCCGTGGTGCGATCCTGTTGTCTATGATGGAGGGAAGCATGGAAGGAGGAACGTAGGTCGGGTTCGGGTCTGTTCTAGGATGTGACTGTGTCTGAGCTGGCGCCGGTGCGGAAGTTGGCGCAAGAAGTGCATGTTGGTGAGAGGGTGAATGGGGTACAGAGGCTTCTGGAAAGGACATGGATGGGTACGACGACGTCGGCGAGGACGAGATGTGTTCCCATGGTTGGGAAGGCGAGCCATCTGTCTTTGCCTGTGCCGCAGATTCCACGCTCTCCTCCGAATGCACGTGCGATTCGACGTGCTCGACCGAACCGAGCGACGCAACTGAGTCGGAGATGGAATGGGATACGACTCGGTCGGCTGCAGCGACGGAGGTGGTGATGTGATCACCAAGACCGTCCCAAAACTCGGACGGTTGACCGAGGGATTGACGTTCGGATTTTTCATGGGCGCGAATGGCTTCCCATTTGGCGCGGGCGAGTTCGGCCTTGCTACGGGCAGAGGCAGACTGGGCGCGCCATTCGGAGACCTGGGTGGCGTACGTTGATTGCCAGGAGTGTTCGTCAGTAGGATGAGCTTCTACAGGGGTGGGTCCGGTATGTGAAATGGGAGCGGGTACGGGTATGGCGGGAGAGGCAGACGGCGGTAGGGACGCCGACGAGGTCGAAGAGCTGAGCGGAACTTCGGTGGGCTCAAACGGGTGTTCGAGCGCTGCCTGTCGTTGATGTCAGGCAATTCGGAGAGAGAGTTGGTTTGAACAGACCTCAAGGAGCTGCTCGTCGTTGGATTGGAGGGGGCTCGATTCGGCCATCGTCGACAAAACGATCCCTACTGGCTGCACTCACCAGCGATGGGAGCGTTGTTCTCACGGTGATCAGTCACGTGATTTAGCTTATATAATCTCAGACTGTTACCTGTTTTGGATGATCATCGACTTTGCAGAGAGGAGCGCGTCGACGTCATGAATCGGTGACGTCGACAATGACTCAACCAAAAATCGGGGGGGTATATAAACTGGGTTAGACAAGGAAACTATCTCCATCGCCCGCACACCTTTGAGGGATAACAATTCTCATGGTGCAGCCGTTTGACAGCTCTCGAAAGCCTCGCAGCTGATGATCGCGCTAGGCAGAACCAGCAGAACCACAGTATCAGGTAATATGATTGGAGATACGCTATCTGCAAGCTCGACGCTGACACCTCAAACACAGAAAGGAGACAGAGTGGAGTACAGACCCGTTGGCGGTGGGTCCGACAACGTTTCACACAGCCAAGGAGAAATCGTCGCCGTGCACGGGACAGGTCCAGTACGTGATGTCTCCAAGCGTCGACGTCGGTTGATGGCCGTGCATGTGTTCAGGACATCAGATACTCTATCAGGAACGACAATACGGGAAAGAAGACCACCTACCAGGTACGTCAGGGTAGTGCGCTGATGGACAATAATGACTGTTTCTAGGAAAAGAATATCGTCAGGAAACTTGAATCCTGAGAGATGGTGTCAGTGTTGTGAAATAGAGTAGTGTACACGGCTGATTGTACTGTTTGTGGTGCACTTGAAACTTTGCGTCAGAGAAAAGCCACGTGATTTCAACATCGCCTTGCAGCATCCAAATGGCCTCCCCGCCGATTGCAACCCGTGCGGAGCAGCCCCATCTGGTTTCGCTTGTGCTTCAGTCCAAGAAGGCCCTCCAGAACGGTGAACAGCTTTGTTCCAAGGCTAATCTCCTCTCAAACGCGTCTGCTCAGTGTGCTGTGGACGTGCTGGCCCTTGAGGCCAAGGTAAAGTGGATCAGCGAGGCGGTCGTCGAACAGCTCAAGGTGCGCCATGTCAATCTTACTGGAGATCCCATTCCGTTCCTGATCTCACGCAGCTGGCTACCGGTGTGGCAAAGAGCATCGAATATAAACGTGCACGACTCGACAAGCAGATCCATGTACGTGGTCGTCTCATAACCGCCACCTCTACGACTCACCTCCCGTTTGCACCCATCGACACACGACAGGAGTGGGACACCATTCGCACGGAGCGCACCTCGGCCCTCGATGGTGTCCTTGAACTGCTTAGCGAACAGCTCGTCCCGCCGGGCTTTCACCAAACCTCATCCGATTCTTCGCTGTTCGGGAGCCAGCATTCGCTTGATAAGCCGAATGATATCATAGACTCCGCTCAGAGCCCTTCGGCGACCGTCCGAGAGAACGCCTTTGAGAAGAAGATCGCGACGGAGCTCGGTCGATCGACGTGGAAGACGTTGAGGGATTTTGTGGACGAAACTGCGGTCGAGGAAGTCATGGATGCTGTGGAGAGCGATCGAACGCGACTTGATGTGCGTGTGTTGTCCTCCCTTCCTTTGTTATTCGGATGTACCCGGCTGGTTTTGAGCGGGAATACTGATATATTGCGTGTATAGGACGTCTTGTCGGCGACATATGACTACCCGGAGACGCTCTTAAACACGGTTTCTTCCATACGCGACTCCTTGCCCGTCTCAAACGCATCGCCTCCTATCGGGTCTTTGTTGGCTTCCCAAGAGAAGACGACAACGGGTATGGCAGCGCATTTAGAGAGTTTGGCATCACACTACGACCAGATGGCGAATGCACTTCATGACAGCGAGGCAGGAATATCCCATTCGGAAGAAGAGATACAGGGTGGGTGTACAACGCATTTACATGTCATCACTCGAGGTCATGCCAATACCAATTTCGCAGCGATGCATCGAGATACGGAGGAGCTCCCTGCGATTATGACTGAGCTCGAGGAAGACGTTGTTTCTATTCAAGAAGCTCAGTGAGCAGAGATTAATTACGGGCCGACGTATCACTCACATACCATGTAGCGAGAAATTGATCCTCGCCAAGACTGCTGCACAAGAACAACTAGAAACGAGTCGCAGTATACTAGACGATCTAGACGAACTCGGGGATATCATGTTAGACATGCTTCAGAAGCAACAAGACGTCGAGGTGCGTTTTTCCTTCTGTGAGGATTTACTCGTGACCCATATAATTCGATCCCGTTCCTACATGGTTGGGCAGGCCGACTGCGAGGACCTCCTGGAAGCCCTCCAACAGCGACTGCTGGTCGTGGAGGACTTGCACCATACATTCGTCCAGTATCAGTGGTCTTTTAATAAACTACTACTCGAAATCGCGAGGCGGCGACAACAACGAGAATCTGAGGAGAAGGCCGTCCAGGCCATGATGATACAACTAGATGCGATATCTTCAGGTGAGCATTGATGTCGAGTTCGCATCTCTTGACGGACGGTGACGATGCACCCTCGCTACGTAGAGGAACGCCGAGTGCGCGACGACTTTAATTCCGAACATGGTGCCCACATTCCAGCTGATATTTGTCTCTGCATTGAGAATACCCCAACGAGATGGGAGATCGTTCCACGGCCAGGTAATATGCGGGAGGTGCTCCCAGAGATCGATGCGGATCTGTTAGCGCAGGTGAGTTTCTCCATTAATGTGGGTTCGGGTCAATGAAAAGGGGTAGTCGTTGTGGTTGGCGTCGCATTGGATTTTTCGCTGACTGCGTTCTTGTTGTTGTCCTTCAGGCGCGGGAGAGGTTGCAGAGTGTGGTGCCGGTTATACCCAGTAGTGATGGCATGTAGACGTGGGCACAAAAGTGTTGAAATGCACCAACCACAGAATCTAAGCACGACGAGTGATAAGCCTCGACAGTCATATCTCGGAAGTATACATCGTGGACTCAGGGACATGTGTTGTGTATCATGTTACAGCACGCATATCCTTACTACGGGCAAGCTGTACAGAAAACATTCACTCACAAGATGTGATGCACATATGAAATAAGATAAGCAAGACAACGACAAGCACAGATAGAGAGAGAGAGAAAGAGAGAGAGAGAAGAGACATGGACATCAAATGGACGAAAGTGAAAGCAAGACGGATATCAGAAATTCCCAAGGCACACGGCCCAGATATATATTAGTTCCCGTCTTGACCGCTCTGGGTTTGCACCTGTATCTCGCGCTGGAGCCTCTCCATCTCAGCACGGAGCTGCACTAGTGCTTCCTCCTTCTGCGCCAGGTGGGTCCGTGCAGCATCCAATGCTGCTTGCACCCTGTCAATATCTTGCGGGCCGGGGCTGGTACAGGTCGGAGTCGGCGGGTCTTCAAGTGCGAGCGAGGACACGTGTCCAGGGGAAAACGGAGACGCCATGAGATCTGCTTCTGGACCAAGGGCGTGAGATGGAGGGATGGAAATCGGGTTCGGGTTCGGGATGACGGTGGGCATGAGGGGCGATGCCAGCTCCATACTCTCCTCTGCTGCGATATCGTCTTCGAGGGGCTGGACGTGGTACAGGTCCTACACGGATCCACACGCTCAGGGTTAAGCAGACGCGTGGGAGTGGGCGTTCATGTGACGGAGGAGACCTACCTGAGCGGGCTGCAAATCGGACGAAGTAGACAAGG
>JBBPUK010000340.1:0-23122 GCA_038094635.1 Tylopilus cervinicoccineus
CAAAAACCCTTTCCATACTAACCCTCACTGCAGTACATAAAGCACACTGTAATACAACCCCTAAAACAACCCAAGTCATGACAGATGAGGGAAGACATATATAGGACCTGTGGTTGTTGAATGAGGACATCTTAAGGACTCAAACATACCAATGCTCACTAGAGAGCATCCTAATAGAGGGGGAACCCCCAAAAGGACAGACTGAGGTTGCCCTCAGTCACCTAGACTTTATATATCATAGTGTATATACATCATGTGATCTAGGTAATCTGTACATACTGGGCTACCTTGTGCCTTTGTCACCACATGATGCCCCCTATTCATGTCCAGACCTTGGCTGGCTATGCCCCACCCACAGTGTTGCATCTTATGCTCTTGACTTATGGATCAGATGTGTGCACCACATCTATGACCCTCATTTCCATGTCATCCATGGCCCAGATCCCAGATTCTTATTGGGCTCCCACCTATGGCAACCACCACCAAGATCCATTGCAGCCAATTTATAAGCCATTATCCATTATGCCCTTGTGGCCATAACACACTGCTTGATACAACCCTAAACCAGAGAGCGTCTCACTTGAGGGTAAGCTTTCGTGCGTTCGCAGGTCGCGGTGGAGAATGGAGTGAATGGGCTTGTAGTGGTGCCTATGTTATCCCTTGCTAAGACTAGCTAGTAGAGGGGAGAACACCAAGAGAACAAGCTGAGGGCTTCAGCTCGCTCCTTGGGCTTTATATACTATTCTAATGTATAGTCTCCTGGGCACGGACCAGCTACCCTAATATGGTAGATCTCCTACTATGGTCAAACCCTTGACCCTTATCTATGCCTCATGGCGATGGCAATCAGCAATCCTGTGCTGCCACAGCGGAGATTAACTGCCACCTCCTGTGTGGCATCTTCTATCAAAGAAGAGAAAGGAAGCACCTGGAAAGATCCAGATGGGCGGAAATTAAAGGGCGCTGGGTTAGGGCGCAGATGAAGAGCGGAAATGAAAAAGACCCAATCAGGAAACTAGTTCCCACGCATTAGGAGCGCAGTAGATTCCAGAACCTACTACCAAGGGCGATAGGTGACGGCAAAGGCCGTACTTCGTTACCTATGCACTGTCTAGGTGGTCTTTGGACTCTTTAATACCTAGCTCTCCTGGCGTCATCATGTGACTGGTCACGTGGGCTGTAAATGAAGTAAACGTGTCCAGGCGCGAGAGGGAAGAGAAGAAAAGAAAAATAAATGATACCGTAGTGTGACGTGACCGTAACACTACCCCCCTCCCAGGGCTCGGATTCCCAGATGAGCCAGATGCTCACGGAGCACTAGGGAAATCCAAGACGTTGAATGGGAGGCCCCGCTCCGGTGGGTCGGTGTCGAAACCTGTGTTTTTAAATAAAAGGAGAAAGTCCAGCGGGTCGATCGCGAGCGACCGAGGGGCGGAGGGATGGGCACGGTGGAAAGCCTTTAGTGCTTCTTTCGCATTACCAAGGTTCTCGGTAGGCTCCCAAGTCCTATCCTCATCCCCAAAGCCCTTCCAGTGGACTAAGTATTCTAAGCGCGTCCTGTTCTGGCGGCTGGCCACCAAATAATCTACTTCCCACTCGAAGTCTCTGTCCTTGGTTACAACAACCGGGCCCGGGCATCGAGGGAGTTGACCCTCGAGACGTTCCTTATAAGGTTTCACCTGGGAAACATTGACCGTGGGGTGGATTCGTAGCGTTTTTGGCAACAATAACGTAACCGCGTTGGGGCCTGCTAAAGCCATGATCTTGTATGGCCCTAGCCAATGCTCGGAAAGTTTCTTTGAAGCTCTTGTGAGCCTCAAGTTCTCCGTTGAGAGCCAGACTAGCTGGCCAACTTCATAAATAGGGGCATCGGAACGATGCTTGTCTGCCTGTTTCTTCATTTTCTCCTGAGCTAGCAGGAGGTTGTGACGCACTTCTTCCAAGGTTGCGGAGAACTCATCCGCTGTGGGGGCCGTACTGCTTCCGGCGACGGCTTCGGTGCCCAGCTGCATTGGATAAGTATGGGTGAGGGAGAATGGAGTCTTCTTCGTAGAAGAAGATACCTTGGAGTTGATGCTATACTGTGCGATCGGAAGCCAGTCCGACCATTCTTCTTGGCGGTCAAAGCAATACATTCTCAAAAACTTCCCGATCTCCCGATTAACGACTTCCGTCTGCCCGTCCGTTTGCGGGTGGAAGGCGGTCGAGAGATGTGTCTCAATGCCGAGCTGTTTATTAATTCTTTGCATCACCTGTGATGCGAACTGCGGGCCTCGGTCCGTAGTTATTGTTTTTGGAAGACCGTGATGCTTCCATACATGTTGCATAAATAATTTGGCCGTATCAACGGCACTAATGGCCTTGGTACATGGGATCAGCTCAACTTCCTTGCTGAACTGGTCAACCACTGTTAAGATGGCGTCGAATCCGTGAGAGAGAGGGAGGTCGGTAATGAAGTCTGCGGTGATGTCCTCCCACGGACCGGACGGAACTGGTAAAGGAATGAGCCTGCCGGCTGGTGCGGCACCTGTTCCCTTGAACCGCTGGCATGTGTCGCATCTAGCGACGTAATCTCTAATAAAAGTGGCAAGACCTGGCCACCAATAATTACGTTGTAACGCTTCAAGCGTCTTTTCTTGGCCTGGATGCCCCATAATGGGCATGTCGTGGTGCTTCTGGACAATTTCCATCCGAAGTGAATATGATTCGGGGACGTATACTCTGCCGTGGCAGTCACTGAGGCAGCTATCATGCTCCTCCTGGATACCCCACTTTCTTTCGAGTTCCCTTATGTCCCTTTCACATAACTTGCATGTCTCCAGAAATATTTTATGTCTAAGGGCGACCCCTTCATCCGTGATCGAGAGCATGCCCTCCAAGGGGGTTGCTCTAATCTTGTCCGGGGGAATAATGATTATTCCTTTGTTATCTTCCTCGATCCCTTCAGCATGATCCGGGCGACGACTTAGTGCGTCGGCTTTTGCCATCGAGGCACCGGGTTTGTATACCCATACCATATTGAATTGAGTGAGATATTGCGCCCACCGCGCTTGGTGGCGATTTAGATCTTGGCGCGTCATAAAGAAGCGGAGGTTGTTGTGGTTGTTCCAGACCTCAAACGGTAATTTGGCCCCTTCTAGGTAGTGCCGCCATTGCTCTAGCGCTTGGATGACGCCTAGCATCTCTTTGTCAGCAATGGGGTAATTCCATTCTTCTGGGGTCATGGAGTGGCTGGAATACGCCACTGGATGCCACTTATCTCCTTTTAGAATACTTAAAACAGCCCCAGTTGCGTAATCTGAGGAATCGCTCTCTACGCGGAATTGACAGTCAATGTCGGGATAAGCAAGGACGGGTGCGGTGGTGAAGGCCCACTTCAAGGTGTCAAAGGCATGCTGGCACGCCTCGTCCCACAGGAAGGCTTTGTCCTTCTTCGTCAGGTCGTGGAGTGGTCTGGCCACTTTACTATAGTCGGATATGAACCTGCGATAGAAGTTCGCCAATCCTAGGAAGCTTCTGACGTCCTTGACTTTCGCGGGGGCCGGCCATTTCATTATGGCGTCCACCTTAGCTGGGTCCATCTTTATCCCTTCCGGAGAAACGATCATTCCCAGGAAGTCCACCTCTTTGACGCGGAAGAAACACTTTTCGGGTTTCACAAATAAATCATTTTCTTCAAGGCGTCTGAGGACTTCTAGCATAATCTGGTCATGCTCTTCCTGGTTGTCTGTTTTGGTAAATATCATGATATCATCGATATAAACGACGCAGACGTCATCCATATCGGCGAAGATCTCATTCATCATCGCCTGGAAGGTGGCGGGGGAGTTGCAAAGTCCGAAGTACATTACGAGCGGCTCAAACGCTCCTTTGAACGTGACGAATGCTGCTTTCCATTCGTCGCCTTCTCGGATTCGGATATTGTTGTACCCCCATCTGAGATCCATTTTCGTAAATAGTTTTGCTCCCCTTAGCTTATCCACTAATTGGGAGATCAGCGGGAGCGGGTAGTTATTTTTGATGATATGCTCGTTAAGGTAGCGGTAATCCTGTACCATGCGTTTCTTGCCGTCTTTCTTTGGAACGAAGAAGACTGGAGAGGTCTGCGGAGACTTTGAGGGTCGTATATACCCCTTAGCCAGCTGATCATCTAGAAAAGCTTTGACTTCTTCTTGTTCCGTTACCGATAAGAGGATGAGTCGACCTTTTTTAGGATTAAACATTTCTTTGAGGTCGATCCCATGGTCCCACGGTTTTCTGACGGGCATGCGTTCGCTTTCCTTTTTCGAGAACCGTCCAAAATACTTTTCATATTTGCGAGGAACCAGTTCCTCGACCATCTTTTCCCTTTTTGGTTCTTGCGCCTCCAGTACTTTTATGGTGGCGTGAATTTGGTATTGGAAGTCCTCTTCCTCCTTTTCCAGAAGGTGGAGGAACACCGGCTTATCCTGTAAGCGATGGCAGTGCCGAGGGCAACGAGTCATCTTGACCGTTCCCTTGGTTTAATCTATCTCGGGGTTGTGGCGTTTTAACCATTCATATCCCAGAATGAATTGGTTCTTCCCTAGATCAGTTACTTCGGCCGTTATCTTTTCTTGGTGTCCTTGGAACTCTAATACCAATTCGGCAGCGTGTGTGATACTACCTGCCGAGTTCTTTGTCCCGTCCACGTTGTATACGGGTATTTCGTGGCGGAGTTTTACCAAAGGGAGTTTGACGTCATTGGCCCACTTTCGGTCCACAAACACGGCATTAGCTCCGCTGTCTAGTAGAGCTTCTGCCCTTATGTAGTTTCTTTGGAACCCTTCGTCGTAGGGCGCGATGCGAATGTTGAGAAGTATTTCTTTGTCTATCCTTAGATTCCTAACAAAAATGTCATCCGGGAAAATAACATTTTGCTTCGGGTGATAAGAGGAATTAAGCCCAGGTTTTACGTCCCTGGCGAGCCCACTAGGGGACCCCTCTGACGGCTGTGAAAATACTTCTTTTTCCATTTCCTCGGTCCCTTCAACCGAGAGGTTGGAATACCTATTTGGCAATGCGCCTTTGGGACTCCCAGGGTCCTTCAGGCACGGCCTTTTCCCTTACTCGCAAGGCCTTCATAGTCTTTGAACCAGGCCCACGCTTCTTCGAAATTCATTTCCCTTACCGTTTTTGGCAAGGGGCATTCGGAGGGGTCAACTCCCTTTCCTTTGTCTTCCCAGTTTGGTCCGGGTGTAGTGGACTTACCGGCACTTTGGACTAGGGCCGAAGATGCCGCGCCCGCATCAGTGTTCTCTTCTTCGTCCGAGGGCACCTCCTCCCATCGGACGACTTTGCGCATTTTGCGCCCTCCTTTTTTTGAACAGGAGTTTCGATGACCCCCATTAAAGAATCCGCACTCGGTGCAGACGTCTTTCTTTTCTCCTTTATAGGCGGAGGAGCCTCCTTTGTTTGACGCGGGGTTGCCGCAGTCTTTTGAAAAGTGTCCTTGTTGCCCACATTTAAAGCAGGCGTATTTTGACTTATCGAATATTGGCCGACTTTGGGCCGCGTTGATATCCATTGCATTTGGGTCGCGCCTCGGGGCTCCCGAGTTCCTCTGTGCTCCCCTAGCGAGAAGCTTCATCAGGTCTTCTCGTTCTCCTTGAATACGAAGCTCTTCATAGAAGGCTTTGAGGTCCTCCGGGTAACCCTTGGCCCGGTGGTACCTTTTGACGATTCCTTGATCTGCATGCTTATAGAGCAGATCGATGCATTGGTCAGCCGGTAGCCCTGCCACCAACTGATGCGATTTGAATTTTGTGAGGAAGGTGATCATGTCACTCCTTCCTTGTATGAGGGCGAGTAGCTGTTGCTTGTGCCACTCCTTATCATTTACTGGCCTAAAGTTGGCCAGCATCAGTTTCTCGAACGCCTCCCAGGCTGGCCATCCCGCTGTTGCGGCTGCCTGGCTTATTGTCATAGCAAGGTGGGCGGCATCTCCTTTTGTCATCCTCGAGACGACGGCTTTCACAGCGGTCTCTGCTGGGAGGGCGGCAGTGTTTTCCTCTTTCCATATGAGGACTTTTGCCCACCATTCGTTGAAGGTGCGGCCCCTTTGCCCTTCAAAGGTTCCGGGGTCCACGATGACTTTTGACAACTTGGGCGCACTAGGCCCTGCGGTTGCCCCGCCAGTCGCTGCCGGTCTGGCGGAGAGGGTTCTTATTTGGCCAACGAGGGTGCCGACCATTGCCTTTAAATCCTTAATCTCCCCGGCCACCAGCTGGAGCTGGTTCGATTCTTGGAGGGCCCTAGCCTCTGCCTGGGCTAGGCGATTAATCATGTTGGCCTTCTCGCCTTCGACAGAGGCGAGGTAGTTTCCTAACTCAACCACCAATCTTGCCCAATCATTGGTTCCAGACGCGAGTTGGAAGATGATGTTGGTGAGGTCCTGGGGAAGCGACATTGTATTTCTTTAGTAGTATTTTACTTTCTTTGTGGGTCTCAACCAAATCCTAGATCCTAGTGGTGTCTGCCTGCTAATCTCTTTTTCGTATTCCCTCCTGGTCCTCTTTTTAGGTGCTGGGGGCTCCTGCATCGGTATGGGCTCTAATGAGGGTATGCGAGAGTTGATACCCGGCGTGGGTTGGTGTTGGGCCGGGGCAGGGGTGGAGCGGGCGGAGGACAAAGGGGATGTCCCAAAGATCCGATCTAACTCTTGTTGGTGGCGGAAGAGATTCCACTCGAATTCCAGCCACTTGTCGTTGAGGTAAGGATCTACTGGGCGGAAAGGTTGCGGGGGGGGTGAGGGTGAGTCGGTTAAGCCTATGGATGGCTCCTCGATCTCTTCTTGTCGAAAGTAAAGCGCGGGGTCTTCCGACAATGCGCTGCTGGCGAGGTCTCTGGGGTGGTTCTCTTCCCAGGTACCGCTGAAACCGATCTCTGGCTACTCTAAATAGCCCCAGAAATCTTCTTCGAACTGCCTCTCTAAACCTGCCTGACGTTCTCTCGTCAGGAGCTCCGCTAGTTCCTGTAGTTGTACTACCGGGAGATCTAAGTCGCCTTGGTCGTTCGGGTCCTCTACTACTACCCGATTGACTACTAGGTATCGGTATACAATCTATAGGGCTAGGGGGAGGATAGAGGGTACGGACGGCACTTGATGCCTATAAGAGGAAGGTGGCTGTGCGAGCATCCACTTGAACTTACTTGCTTCTAGGTGATGAGGCTAGGAGGGTGCGAGGTACGAACGTTAGAGCTTGTTCTAATGATACAACCCTAAATCAGAGAGCATCTCACTTGAGGGTAAGCTTTCGTGCGTTTGCAGGTCGCGGTGGAGAATGGAGTGAATGGGCTTGTAGTGGTGCCTATGTTATCCCTTGCTAAGACTAGCTAGTAGAGGGGAGAACACCAAGAGAACAAGCTGAGGGCTTCAGCTCGCTCCTTGAGCTTTATATACTATTCTAATGTACAGCCTCCTGGGCATGGACCAGCTACCCTAATATGGTAGATCTCCTACTATGGTCAAACCCTTGACCCTTATCTACGCCTCATGGCGACGGCAATCAGCAATCCTGTGCTGCCACAGCGGAGATTAACTGCCACCTCCTGTGTGGTATCTTCTATCAAAGAAGAGAAAGGAAGCACCCGGAAAGATCCAGATGGGCGGAAATTAAAGGGCGCTGGGTTAGGGCGCAGATGAAGAGCGGAAATGAAAAAGACCCAATCAGGAAACTAGTTCCCGCACATTAGGAGCGCAGTAGATTCCAGAACCTACTACCAAGGGCGATAGGTGACGGCAAAGGCTGTACTTCGTTACCTATGCACTGTCTAGGTGGTCTTTGGACTCTTTAATACCTAGCTCTCCTGGCGTCATCACGTGACTGGTCATGTGGGCTGCGAATGAAGTAAACGCGTCCAGGCGCGAGAGGGAAGAGAAGAAAAGAAAAATAAATGATACTGTAGTGCGACGTGACCGTAACACTGCTACCCACTATGGGAATTTCATTTTGCTTTAGTGGAGTTATAAATAGTACTCTCTCTTGACTATCAAATTGTTCCCTAGGTCATGTGATTTGATTCACATGTCATAGAAATATAGTCATTTTAAAATAGCAATATTATAGAAAGAGTTTTTTCACTTTTGAATTGCTGATCAGGTTCTTTATCAAATTATTGAATATTTGTTGTTGTTTGGTCATACAAACAAACACATACATATAAACAGTGTGTCTGAGTTTAAAAAAGTTCACACACTTCTTGATTCCCAACTTCTATTATGATCAGATCTCTCTCTCTCATCTAATAAAATGTTACAGTCATAAGGGTGTGACTGCAAAAGGTTACAAATTGCCTGCCATGGATCTTGCCAGTGGACAGTGCAAGATGAGATCTGGGGCATGGACAGTGCAGATATGAAGGTCTTAGGGCTTAAAGCCATGCCTGATCCATATGTAGCTGGGCATAAGACAGTGGGTTGATTGTAGTCTGGCTATGGTCTGTTATGAATAGGGGGTATCATGTGGTGACACAGGGCATAGGGTTCCCAGTTACTTAGCTGTAGCCTAGATCACATGATATATATATGCTAAGGTATATAAGGCTTGGGACAGCTGAGGGCAACCTTAGTCTATTCTCTTGGGATTTCCTCCTCATTAGAATGAGCCCTGCCTAGGGAGTCCCCTTGGGTAGTGGTTTAGTAGTGTTGTGCTAGATCCAAGACATCCTCATCCAGACACCTATGAAGACTCCTATACATATCTTCCCTTGGCCTTGCCCTGGGTTGTTCTAGGGGTTGTATCACAAAACACCATCCTTTTCTTGCTTGATTCTGGAAAATCTGGTGAAGCCATTGCCAAGCAGCTTGATGTTAGCCCTTCTGCTATATCCAAACTTTGCACAAAATACTGTCCCACTCTTCCCAAAGCCATTGGAGATTGTCCCTCCAAACTTTCTCCTATCAATATTTGTCATACCCAATATTTTATCACTTCTGGTAGAGCAGAAACTGCTGTCCAAGTGACCAAAGCTCTCACCAATGTTATCAACCAGCCTCTCTCCACCAATACAGTTTGCCTCCACTTGAAGAGATTTGGTATGAAAGCTGTAGTCAAGTCCAAACATCCTATTCTCTCTACTAAGCATCATAAGGCTTGGTTGGACTTTGCTTATGCTCACAAAGATTGGACTGTAGAGGACTGAAAGAAGGTGATATGGTCCAATGAGACCAAAATCAATTGCCTAGAATCAGATAGGCACAAAAGAAAGGCAGGTGAGGGGCTCAGTGATAGATTGGTGGCAGGAGCTCTCAAGTATAAAGAAGGTTCTTTGATGATGTGGAGCTGTATGACTTGGGAGGGTGTTGGATTTGCTATAAAGATTGATAATAGGATGGATGAGGACCTCTACCTTCAGATTTTGAAGGATGAACTTCAGCAAACTATGGAGTATTATGGTCTCAATCCTTCTGACATCATTTTTCAGTAAGACAATGATTCCAAGCACATCTGCAAGAAGGTCAAGGAGTGGCTAGAGAAGTAGGAATTTAGGACCATGGTTTGGCCTGCACAGTCTCCTGATCTAAATCCTATTGAATATCTCTGGGGTTGGCTGAAAAGGAGGCTTGCAGAGCATAAAAACTCTTCTAAGGGGATTCATGAGTTGTGGAATAGAGTTTAGGAGGAGTGGGAGAAGATACCTGCTGAGAAGTGTTAGAAATTAATTGAGAGCATGTCTGGGAGGATTCAGGCAGCACTTAGAGCAAAAGGAGGCTATACCAAGTATTAATAATACCCAAAAATTCAAAAGTGAAAAAATCCTTTTCATGACATTGCTGCTTTAAAATGACTATATTTCTGGGACATGTGAATCAAATCACATGACCTAGGGGACAATTTGATAGCCAAGAGAGAGTACTATTCATAACTTCACCAAAGTGAAATGAAATTCCCATAGTGGCTGGCAGTACACTTCATGCACTGCAGTGAGGATTAGTATGAAAAGGGTTTTTGGAGTCACTGTAGGTTGCTTGCATTGCCCAGCCACACCTGTAACTTGGCATCTGTCAAGTCTAGGTTCTCCAGATCAAGTCTGAAGGAGCAATACTGGGTTAGAGAGTTGGAGGTTGTGTGAGCACATGGATATACTGGAGGTATGGACAGAGAATGGAGATTTGGAGGGCAAGGCTTTGATGTAGGACTTATGTGTTGCATCCTTGCCAAGTTCCTAGCCTCATTACAAGTAAAGAGCAGAGGATGAATAAAGAGTTAAGGTTGAGTGTTGGACTTGAAGTGGAGATGACTTATTTGATATTCAAACTAAAGTACAAATATCAGAACTATGGGTTTATATATGGAGGATGAATTGGATTAGTAATAGAGATTTATAATGGATGAGTGAGATGGATAAAATGGAGATTAGAATCCAGTGCTGTGCATCAGAGGTGCAAAGTGCCGGAGCTGTGCTAAGCACAGGCTGAACTCTAAGAACTAAGCAAAAGGTTATTAACAATTAAGGAGTCAAAAGAAATGTCTAAGTCATATAGTTAGATAGAATGAGTCAAAGGCCAAAGTATACGTCTGGTAGTGATAAGTAACAGAGGTAAGGAGATAGTTCCAGAGATAGGCAGAAGTGGTACTGGAGATCACAGAGGTGACTTGGGTGGAATATGATAGTATTCCCCTCTTAGGCCTGAACCCATGAAGGCTATAAGCATGACCACTGCAGAGACTAAGAGTCAGAGTTCGAAGTTTGTCAACTTATGTTTTCCCTAAGTATAAAAGTTGGCTTTTTGGCTATCCTGCTTCTTAACCAGCTATTTCCACCATGTCCACCAGCCAGTACTCTGACATCCATAACTGGAGTAATGAACACCTCAAGGAGGACAATACCAACAATGATGAGCTATACAATGTGAAGGTCCAGGAGCATAGGTGCCATCATCAGGTGAGGAAGGAGGAGGAGGAGCAGAGGAGGGTAGAGGAGGAACAGAAGAAAGCAGAGGAGAAGCACAAGGCAGCGGAGGAGGAGAGATGTCGCAAGGTGGCTGAGGAGGTGGCCAGAAAGAGGATGAGTCCCATTTCTCAATTACTGGAATGGGGCTGACAGTTATTAGGCCACGGAGGTCCAGAAGCAACAAGGCATGGGCCTGTCAAAAGGGAAGGGCAAGGGCAAGGACCACACCCTCCCAGATTGTAAGTGGTGCAGAGAGCGTGCCTTTGAGTGCATGCTCTGGGCAGGTGTGAAGGTGATGACCACCTGCCAGGAGTGCTATGATCAAAAAGTGTGGTGTGTGCAGCTCAGATTCAACAAGCTGGTGAAGTGGAGGAAGAGGCTGGCAGAAGATGACAGCAATGTGGAAGAGATGCCATGGAAGAAGAAGAAGTTGGAGGATATGGAGGCTGGACCAAGTGGTTTGGAGGTCCTAGCGGAGATCAGGCATAGTGTCATTCAGATACTGCAGGGGTTGGACAAGTGGCTTGGCTGGATGAACACCTACTTGGCAGATCTGATTGCACTAAAGGAGGAGGAGGTGTGGGTGAAGACCAATGGAAGCTGGAAGTCTGAGGAAGAGGGGTCGGATAACAATATGAACAGGGAAGAGGGCATGGCAGAGGAGATCACAGAGTTGCAGAAGGAGTCCGGGGAGGAGGCCTGGCAGCAGCTCAAGGAGATACTGGGGTAGATGGAGGAAGCAGAGGAGCTGGAGGGGTCAAAGGAGGGGAAGGCTGCAATGGACAAGTAGTAGTCTTGCAATCCTTCATATATGTTTGTATAAATCATTTTTGCTGGTTTAGGATGACATATGAGGTCCAGGTTTGTCTGGATACCAGAGGTGGTAATCTGCTACTAGCTCCAATGCATGATGGAGTTCAGTAGTGAGCAACCATGATGTTTCCTCATTAGTACCTTCATAGCCTGACCATCATACCAAATATAACAATTTGTAGTTCTTTCACCTTCGATCTATTTTAGAGTCTAAGATTTTGGCAATTTCATATTTCAGTTCACCGTCAACCTCAACCAGAGGTGGTAGAGGTTGTGTCTGGTTTAGAATGGTGTTCAGAATGCTAGGTTCCAACTGTGAGACATGGAAAACTGGGTGCACAGATTTCATGTTTTCAGGTAAGTGGAGCGTGAAGGAGTGGGTGCCAGGTTGTGCAATGACTTCAAAAGATCCTAAGTTCTTTTCTGATAACTTCTTAGAGGGTCAAGTAGATTTGAAGTACTTGGCCTTAACAAACACCTGATTTCTGACCTGGATGTCCAGTGTGAGAGATTGCTTGGCATCTGCAGATGCTTGGTATCGCTCCTGGGTGTGAGCCATTTCTTCATGGAGGAATTGGTGTAGTGAGTCAAGGTCGATGGAGTACTCACACGCATGAGTGGAGGTGAGGTCTCACTCCAGATGTACAGAGATGTTTGGGTAATAGCCCTTGTTAGCAAAGAAGGGTGACACACCAGTAGTGGCACTGGGAGTGTTGTTGTAGGCAAACTCTGCAAGGGGCAAGAGCTCAGACCAGTTATTCTACTGATAGTTGTAATAAATGCACAGATACTATTCTAGGATTTGGTTCATATGCTCTATTTGTCCATCACCTTCCAGATGATATCTGAAGGTGAAATATAACCGGATGTTGAGGGCTTTTCCTAGAGAATGGAAGAAATATGAGACAAACTCCAAACCTCAATTGGATGTAACATGAGAAGGAACACCATGCTTGGAGAAGACATGCATTAGGAACAACTTAGCTAGCTCCAGAGATGTTATAGTGTCAGTTGTCAGAACAAAGATATACTGTTTGGACAAGCAGTCAACGATGACTAGTATAGTGGTGAATCTAGAGAACAGCGGAAGTTGTTCGATGAAATCCATTGCTATGGAATTCCATGGACATTCAGGGATCAGAAGCTATTTAAGGAGACTGTATGGCTTGTGTCTGGGGACCTTGGCATGAGTATAGGCAGTGCAAGAGGATATGTATTCCTTGACAAATGTGCATATGCCTGGCCAAGTGTATTTGTGGTGGATAAGTTCCAAGGTCTGGTTTTGTCCGAAATATTTGGACAACAGATGATCATGTTTGTATTGGAGGACATGGAGGTGGAGATCCTTGGTATCTGGTACATAGATGTGGTCATCTAGGCATAGAAAGCCTTCTGTGTCAATTGACCATCTTGATTTGGTAGGTTCGGGACCAGACATGTGTATGGCAGCCAAAGGGTTGGATGGAAGAGTGAATAGGATGTCATTGTGTAGCTTCTTGACATCATATAAGATGCTAGCTTGGAGGACCAGAGCTATGAGGTAAGTAGTCCAGAGGGATGCAGCAAGCTGTTTCTGTATGAAAACAGGTCAGAAGTTGTGAGGGTTGACATGAGCATAGTCCCTATTCTCCTCTTTGGGGTAGATGTCCTAGCATCTAGTAAGGGAGTTGGGCTTCATGCCAAGGCATCCAGGGCAGAAGTGGATGACCATGTTGAACCCAGAGAGGAACTCCAACCACTGGGCCTGATGGTGAGTTAGAAGCTTGGTAGTGGTGAAGTATTCCAGATTCTTGTGGTCGGTGACAATGTCAACTGGAGCTGCAGAGCCTTTAAGGTAGTGTCACCAGAATTTAAATGCTTCATGGATGGCAAGTAGTTCCTGATTGTGGGTGTCATAATTGAGTTCTGGAGATGATAGCATCCAGGAGTAGTAGGTGACAGGCTGGATCTCCTCATCTGGGCAACAGATGGAGAAAATTTCAGCAATGGTGTAGTTGGAAGCATTAGTTTCTACTATCATTAGAGCATCTGGAATCCAATGAGTAAGGATTGGAATGGAAGTGAAGGCATTCTTGAGTTTCTGGAAAGCAGAGCAACAGTTATTGGAGAAATGCCAGGGGATATCCTTCCAGGTGAGGTGAGTCAGCAGAATGACAATGTCTGAGTAGTTGTAAATGAAATGCTGGTAAAAGTTTGCAAAGCCTAAGAAGGACTGAATGTCCTTTATTTTGCATGGTTCTGGCCATTCTTGGATTGCTTTGACCTTTTCTGCAGACATGGTAAGTCCAGCTGGAGAAAGGCAATAGCCTAGGTATTCAGTGGAGTCTGTGTGGAACTCACACTTTTCAGGCTTGGCATAAAGTCCATGTTTCTGGAGTTGATGGAGGACCTCCTGGACATGCTCCTTGTGGGAGGCCTTGTCCTAGGAGAAGATGAGGATGTTGTTCAAGTAGACGATGACACAGACATTCAGAAGATCTATGAAGATAGTATTAATAAACCACTGGAATGCCACAGGGGTGTTGGTCAGTCCAAATGGCATTATGAGCCATTCATAAGAGCTGTATCGAGTGTGGAAAGTGGTCTTCCACTCGTCTCCCTCTGCAATGTGGACCAGGTGGTAGGCATGCCAGAGGTCGATCTTGGTATAGATTTTGGCATGGCTTGGGATGTCAAGGAGGTTGGAGATTCTTGGAAGTGGGTAGTGGTCTTTCTTTGTGATTCTATTAAGTCCTTGGAAGTTGATATAGAGGCGGAGTGAGCCATTTTTTTTGCAGACAAACAGGACCAGAGTGGTGTGGATAGAGGAAGATGGGCAGATGAACCCATTAGCTAGGTGTTCATTGAGGAATGTTCAGAGGAACTCAAGCTCTGACAGGGAGATGGAATAGAAGATATCTAAAGGGGGTGAGGTGCCCTCCTTGAGGTCGATCTTCAGATTGTGTTTGCAATGTGGGGCAAGCTGGGAAGCCTTGCTTTTACTGAAGATATCAGTGAAGTCATGATATTTTGGAGGTATTCCAGAAAGATCAGGTTTCTCGGGGGTAGTGGAGGAGGTGCAGAGGTCACTTTCCCTAGGTCGGATCTGTATGCTGAACTCCACAGAGCCTTGTAGCTGGCATGCCAACATGAATGCTGAGGCACTAACAAAAGCAATGGGAGGAGCTTTGTGGTCAGAGAGATGCAGCATATCAGATGGAGATGAATTAGCCAGTAGAGATACTGGAGGCTGTGGAGGTGAGCTCAGAAGGGGTGCTAGCATGGCTTGTTTAGGTGGTCAGAATGAGATACTGCTTATGACCCAGTCAATCAATGGATTATGGCAGGTGAGCCAGTTATGTCCTAAAACAAGAGAGCAGAAGCTGTCCAATGAAGTGATGTAGAATGTTATTGGAGTGATGTCACCGGTTTCAAAGCAGACAGAGAGGTTGAGAGCCTGAGTGATGGTGGAGTTGGTAGTTCCATCAAAGAGTTGGAGAATGAGCAGAGATATAGAGTATGGTTGAAGATTATATTTATTGGCAAATAAAGAATCTATAAAACAGTCAGAAGATCTGGAATCTATGAGCATAGGGAACAAAGGGATGTTATATGATATCAAAGAGATTGTGGGCATGAGCAATCTGGGATCTGAGAGAGTGGATGTGTTGAGTCAGATCTTCTTTGGTGCATGGTTGGCTTCAATGCAACCTCCAGTCCATGTGGAGTTATGGAGGTCACAGGCTATTTTTCCAACTTCTTAGAGTTGTCCGGTTTGCCTTCCAGAGTTACAGTTTGGACTGCATGGGCCTTGGAAGCCTTTGAAGAAGACTTTGGGCAGTCCTTGGCCATGTGGCCGTTGAGGCCACAGAACATGCAAAGCTTGAGGTCAAAGCAGCATTTGCATTTGGCAGTGGTGAGTGTTACGGTCACATCACATGGGCACTAGCTGCCCAAGGTAATATATAATTTATTTCCTAGTCTCTTTCTTCTCATGCATGGACACATTTACTTTATTCACAGCCCATGTGACTAGTCACATGATGATGCCAAGAGATGCTAGGTATTAAAGAGTCCAAAGACCACCTAGACAGAGCACAGGTAATGAAGTATGGCCTTTGCCATCATTTATCACCCTTGGCAGTAGGTTCTGGAATCTATTGCACTCCTAAGGTACAGGAACTAGCTTCCTGTTTGGGTTTCTTTTCATTTCTGCTCTTCATCTGTGCTCTGACCCAGTGCCCATTCATTTCTGCTCATCCAGAGCTTTCCCGATGCTTCTCTTCTCTTTTTTGATAGAAGACATCATATAGAAGGTGGCAGTTAATCTCTACTGTGGCAGCATAGGATTGCTGATTGCTGTCGCCATAAGGCATTGATAAGGGCTTAGAGTTTGACCATAGCAGGACAATTACCATACTTAGATAGTTGGTTCATGCTCAGGTGGCTATACAATACTGGCATATATATAGACCAGGGAACAATGCTGAAGCCCTCAGCTTGTTCTCTTGGTGTTCTCCCCTCTACTAGCTAGACTTAGCAAGGGATAACATAGACACCTCTACAAGCCTCACACTCCATTCTACACCCCAGTGACCTATGAACCCACCAAGCTTACCCTCAAATGAGACACTCTCTGGTTTAGGGTTGTATCAGTGAGCTTGCTGTCCTTGCCTAGCTTTGAAGATATGTCAGATTTGGGAGTGGAGGTGGTGGCAGCCTTTCCCTTAGGTTCGGAGTCCTTGACAGACTTGCCACCGAAGTTGGAAGACATGGATGCAGATGTTGGTGTGGAACTGGAAGTTTTTGAGGATGACTGGTTGCTGGTATTTGATCTGGAGGATCTGGTTGCCCGAGTGACTTCTTCTTTTTACTTCCAGTACCTCTGATTGACTTGTGGTGCGAGGGTGTGCATGGTGTGGATTATGTCAGGCTTGCCCTAACAAGCAATTTTGTCCTTGATGTGGTCCAGAAGTCTATTATAGAAACTCTAGCAGAGGGCACTGGGTCCCCATTCACGGACTTGATTCACAAGTCAGTTCTACTCTATAATGTACTTGTTGATTCGCTGATTCTTGTGCATCTGTAGTTGCTCCAGTTGAGCTTTTGCTTTAGCAATAGGGTCATGGGGGCCAAAATTGGTCTGGAGTTCATAGAGGAATGCCAGCCAGTCATGCATCTAAAGTGGACATTGCTCTGGAGATTCATCCCTGAGCAGGTCCAGCTCAAAGTAGTCAAGTGCCATCCCTTTCAAGTAAGATTGCACAAATGTGACTTTGGTGTGATCCCTTCTGAATGTCTTAAGCTTCACTTGAAAGTTGATTTCACATTGGACGACAAAGGGATGAAGTTTTTTCAGATCAGACCCATCAAAGGTGTCCAGTTCGTGGACCTTTGTCTTGGTGTTGGTGGGATTCTTCCAGCAGGAGGAGTGGACTAGGGTATGGATGGTGTCAACGAGATCATTGAGGGGTTCATACCCCAAGGGGACATTGTTGGCCTGGTTTTCTTTGTCTATAATATTATTGGGTTTGTCCTGGGACGAGCTCTGGTCCAAGTCATCTAAGCTGTAGCTGGGCTCATTTCTGTCATCTCTGCCATCACCTCTGCCTCCTGTCCTGCATCTAGGGGGCAGATTTCTGGGATGTTCATTGTAGAGTTCTTCATTGTTCCAAAGTAGATCTTCAAAGTGGGAGGAGAGCAGAGTGAGTGGAGAAAGAGTTCTCCTGTGGGCAGTGGAGATGGAAGGAGCAGCATGGGCAGTGAGGCTGATGAACTCACCTGGAATGGTTCAGAAGCTGCCAAAGGCAGCTTGGAGTATAGATGCATGAATGGTGCAGGTGGTTATGTTGTAGGAAACTTGACAAGTTTGAGTTCAAATATACTATCAAGTCCAGGTTCTCTGGATCAAGTCTGAAGGAGTGATACTGGGTCGGAGGGTCAGAGGTTGCATGAGCACATGGATGTACCAGAGGTAGAGATAGAGAATAGAGGTTTAGAGGGCGAGGCTTCAATGCAGGACTTATGTGTCACGTTCTTGCCAAATTCCTAGCCTCATTACAAGTAAAGAGCAGAGAATGAATAGAGAGTTAAGGTTGAGTGTTGGACTTGAAGTGGAGATGACTTATTTGATATTCAAACTAAAGTACAAACATCAGAACTATGGGTTTATATATGGAGGATGAATTGGATTAGTAATAGAGATTCATAATGGATGAGTGAGATGGATAAAATGGAGACCAAAATCTGGTGCTGTGCACTGGAGGTGCAAAGTGCTGGAGCTGTGCTAAGCACAGGCTGAACTCTAAGAACTAAGCAAAAGGTTATTAACAATCAAGGAGTCAAAAGAAATGTCTAAGTCATATAGTCAGATAGAATGAGTCAAAGGCCAAAGTATATGTCCAGTAGTGATAAGTAACAGAGGTAAGAAGATAGTTCTGGAGATAGGTGGAAGTGGTACTGGAGATCACAGAGGTGACTTGGGTGGGATATGACAGCATCCAGCTCAGTCATAATCACTGTCCATTGGTTCTTGATCTGGTAGTGATATGTAGCTCTGGCATTGGCAAGCTGGCAATTACAGGTGATTTAGCTTTATATTTTTAATATAGCAGTGATGGTGAGTAGAGAGTGAGTGAGAAGAGAGAGTGACTTGGCAAAAAATTAACATGTTATAACTCACTCAATTCAAACTCCATACCATATTGTATATACAGTCACTTAGTCTAACTAAGGGCAATCAGCAGCAAAGTCCCCATAGATATAGAGACTGGTGTATCTCTACAGTTATGATGGCTTAAAAAAGTATCCCAATGTTGTGCCATTTTGGAAAGATTGAAAAATTATAGAAGAGCAAGAATGAATCAGATAAAGTGCTTGCAGAATGAATGAAAGTACTTGCTCTTGGCATTATGAAACAACTTTGATTTATGTAATTTGACTGCCATGGGAGTGAGATACAAGCATTTCAAAATGACATATTATTGGGACACTTATTTGATCCCAAATTATATCCTAGACTTTAGTACTTTTTATGCCCTCCCTTTGCTTTTATCACTGCCTCAAGTCTTCTATGCATGCTTTCAATTAGTTTTTGACACTCCTCAACCTCTATCCTTCCCCACTCTGCTTTAATTCTCTTCCAAAGCTCCCAAACTCCTTTTGCTGGTCTTTCATAGCTGTTGAGTCTTTTTTTGAGATGTTGCCAGTAGTGCTCAATAGGACTGAGGTCTGGTGACTATGCTGGCCAGTCAAGAAGCCTAATGCCTTGAGATTTGAACCAGTTTTGAGCCTTTTTGAAGGAGTATTTAGAGTCATTATCTTGTTGAAAGATAATGCTCTCCTTAGAAATCCCAAAATATTCCATGGTGGAAAGCAGACTGTCCTTAAGAATGGACATATACTGCTCAGCATTCATGTTTCCTTCCACCTCTGCAAGTATGCCCACTCCATTCCAGCCCATGCATCCCCAAACCATCAATGAATCTCCTCCAAACTTTACTGTTCCCTGGATCTCCTTGTCCTATCAAGGCTCACCTCCTTTTTTCCACATATATATCCTTTCATCTGATCCAATCCTGTTAATTTTGATCTCATCTGACCAAATAACTCTGGTCCAATCCTCCATAGTCCAGTCCTTGTACTTGAGAGCAAAGTCTAGCCTTTTTTTTCTATGCCTGATAGACAAAAAAGGCTTTTTTTTTTTGACCACAGCCTTTAAAGATGTAGCCTTGAGAACATTGCAAACAGTTTGGGCAGAGATAGGAGAGGAAAGAGCAGGATTGATGAGATGGCTGGCTTGGACAGCATTGTCAGCTTTTCTAGTAATAATCCTAGAGACAATTCTCCTTTTGTCAAGAGAAGAAAGCTTGGAAGGATGTTCTAACTTGATATTCTCCTTCTATGGAAGGATCTCCTTGATGACTCTGGCTACAGTGGACTTTCCAAGACCAGTTTGAGATGCAATCTGTCTTATAGAAAGACCAGATTCAGAGAGAACAAGGATATTGGCTCTAATAGAGGTAGAAATGGACTTCATGGTTTGGTGAGGTGAATTGAAGTAGGACACAGGATATTTATATTGCTTGGAGTTATGTCACTTACATAATTACATTCCTTGGTAACATAGCAACCATCAATAGCTGTCAAATTCCTATATTACATATCATATAATGATTGTCAAATGAAGGGTCAAATAAGTGTCCCAATGATATGTTATTTTAAAATGCTTGTACCTCACTCCCATGGCAATCAAATTACATAAACCAAAATTGTTTCATAATTCCAAGAGCAAGTACTTTCATTCATTCTGCAAGCACTTTATCTGATTCATTCTTGCTCTTCTATAATTTTTCAATCTTTCCAAAATGGCACAACATTGGGACACTTTTTTGAGCCACTGTATATTCCTCTATTTTATCTGTTTTTGCCATTCATTCTTAGCCCCTTTATAATCTTTTATGCTCTCTTGTCACCATCTACATAGATCAACCCAGACTTGGGCACATCTTGAACTACTCAGTTGGTCTTCAACTTTGGTCTTGAGGATCAAACCATCAGTACTTCTTATCCCTTTTGTTTCAGACTCATACTCAACTTGCAACATACTCAGCACTTGCTGATACATCAACACACTTATATTAAATTGTTTTGGACTTTTCAATTTCATATAAAGAGTCTTGGGCATATCCAAAACTATAAATCTGATGTAGCAAGATTTCAGCTCTTATTTGCTCACCACCATCTGACTGTATACTGACTGTCCACTGCTACTTTTACTGCTACTGTCACTATTCTGCTCATACTCTACTGCTCTACTCATACTCTACTGTCCACCAACCTCATTAATGACTGACCAGACCTCCAGTCTTACATACCAGACCTTTTTCTAACATTCTTCTGGCTGGTCCTCAGCTTAAGGATTTCTCTTGCTCTATCCCCCTTTCCATTGAGTCTCTATTGGGGTGAACCTATTGCTCTTTCCATACTCATACACCCCCCAGAATCTGTAGAAAGACCTCTTAGATGCTTTCAGCAGGACTTGGAGTTCTTCATCATTGCCTACATATGATTGAGGTAAGTTACTTAGTCCATACATCCATCTATTTAACTGATCAGTGACATAGCTAGATCTCTTGATAGGTGAATATACCATAGTTTATTGCCTGCATATGACTGAGATCTCTTGATAGTCACATACCTGTATATATCTTACCTTTATTCTTACACTCATATATTGATGTCTGGTCTGGCTATGTCTTTATTGTTAGAATAAGGGTGAGAGATACAAAGATGTGCAACTATCAATGGATCTAGTCACATCACTAATCAGTTAAGTGGGTGTGGGTGTAGACTATAGTGAGCTCAAAAACCCTTTTTATATTGACATTAATTATAATGTACTTTATGTACCACCATACAGTGTGGGAATTTTGCTTAGCTTTGGTAATGTTATAAATAGTACTCACTCTTGGCTACAGAATAACTCCCTCAGTTGTGTGATTTGATTCATACACCATAGAGATATGACCATTTTAAAACAGCAATGTTAAAATAGCAATGTCATGGAAAGGGTTTTTAAGCTTTTGAGTTGACAAGGAAATTAGTACTTGGTATACCCTCCTTTTGCTCTCAACACTGCCTGAATCCTTCTAAGCATACTCTCAATCAATGTCTAACACTCCTCTACTGATATCTTCTCCCCCTCCACTTGAACCCTTTCCTACAATCTATGAATTCCATTAGGAGGGTTTTCATACTCTGCAAGCCTTCTTTTGAGCCATTCCCAGAGATGTTCAATGGGATTTAGATTAGAAGACTGCAGGCCAAACCATAGTTCTGAATTCTTGCTTTTCTAGCCAGTTCTTAACCTTCTTGCAGGTATGCTTGAGATCATTATCTTGTGAGAGAATAGTGTCAGGGGGATTAAAACCATAATACTCCAGAGTTTGCTTGAGTTTGTCCTTCAAAATTTAAAGGTAGGGGAACCCATCCATCCTACCATCAATTTTGATAGCAAAGCCAACACCCTTCCAGATCATACAGCCCTATATTATTGGAGATCCTCCTCCAAACTTAAGGGTTCCTTTCACTAGCCTATCACTGAGCCCCTCACCTGCCTTTTTCCATATCTATTTGTGTCCATCTAACCCAAGATAATTGATTTTGGTCTTATCAGACCAGATCATCTTCTTCCAATCCTCTATAGTCCAATCCTTGTGGGCATGAGCAAAGTCCAAACATACAGCAGCTCAAAAAACTGTCTGCATGTTTGCATATTTTCCACTAAATGCAATAATCCTCAACAACCACTAAACCTTATCAAATATAATGAGTGTATTAAATGTAGTATAGACTCATGGCTTTCTACACACTCAAGAATTAAGAGATTTGAATAAGATTTGATAAAATGGCAGTCATTACAAAATGACAACTCATGCGGACAGTTTTTTGACTTTATATTGTAATTGTATATATTGGACCCTAGAATGCTGTAATATCATTACATATATTTGAAAAGGGTCCTATTATGTTACATTTATGTAATGGCTGGTCATTCAACATATATAAACCCTATCATCTCATTATTATTCTACCATTCTTACCATGAAATCCATCTTTACCTCTCAAAGAAATAATATTCTCTCTCTCTCCTCTCTTGACCTTTCCTCCAGGAAAATTGCCTCCCAAATTGACCTAGGCAAGTCTACAATATCTCAGGTCCTTCAGAAGATCCAGCCAGAGAGGGCTAGACATCTTGGTGATTGCCCTTCAAAGCTTACTCCTACCAATAAACAAGCTATTGTCAAGCAAATCATTACTGGCAAGGCTCAAAATGCTGTTCAAGCCACCCATTTCATCAACACCATTATTGACTCTCCTGTCTCCTCTCAGACAGTGAGAAACACCCTCAAGAAAGCCTCATTAAAGGCTGTGGTGAAGAAAAAAAGCCTTTATTAACTGCTAGTCATAAGAAGAGGAGACTAGCCTTTGCTCTCAAGTACCAACATTGGACTATAGAGGACTGGAAGAGGGTTATCTGGTTAGATGAAACCAAGATTAATAGGATTGGGTCAGATGGACAGGAATATATGTGGAAAAAGAAAGGAGAGGATCTAATTCCTAGAGAGGTCAAAGATACAGTGAAGTTTGGAGGAGATTCTCTGATGGTATGGGGTGGAATGGGGTGGAATTGAGTGGGGGTTTTGAGTGAGGTTGAGGGGAGAATGGATGCTGAACAGTAGTGGCAATTTTGAAGGAAGGATTGCTACAAAGCATGGAAGAATCTGGGATTTCTGAAGATGACATTATCTTCTAACAGGATAATGATCCAAAACATACTTCAAAAAGGGCCCAGAAATGGTTTAAAGAGCAAGGGATCAAGCTTTTGGACTGGCCTGCACAGTCTCCAGACCTT
>JBBPUK010000341.1:0-23012 GCA_038094635.1 Tylopilus cervinicoccineus
TAGAAAGCCATGAGTCTATACTACATTTGATACACTCATTATATTTGATAAGGTTTAGTGGTTGTTGAGGATTATTGCATTTAGTGGAAAATATGCAAACATGCGGACAGTTTTTTGAGCCACTGTAAGTCCAAAAACCAAATAATAAAAAGTGTTGACAGTTCAGTCCATGAGACTGAAGTCTGAGATCAACCATGTAGTCTGATGTAAGTCCAAGCCTGGGTTGGTCTACATATAGAGTGATGGAGAAGATATAAAGGACTGTAAAAGAGCTAAGAATGAATGACAAAAACATGAAAAATAAAGGAATGTAACTGTAGAGACACACTGGTCTCTACAACATGAGCAGAGAAATAGTCTTGTCAGGCAGTAGAGATAGAGGGAGCAGCATGGGCAGTGAGACTGATGAACTCACCTGGAATTGCTCTAGAACTGCCAAAGGTAGTCTAAAGTGCAGTAGTCCTAGCACAAGTAATCATGCTGGTTTATAGAACTTGACAATTGTGAGTTCAAATATACTGTCAAGTCTAGATTCTCTGGATCAAATCTGAAGTTTCTAAATGAGGGTGGGGGTCAGAGGCAATGCAAGGGCACATGAAGGGGCTGGAGGTGTGGCAGACATTCAGAGATATAGTGAAGGGGTGAGGCTTCAATGCAGGACTTATGTGTCCTGTCCTTGCCAAGTTCCTAGCCTCATTTACAAGAAAAGAGTATAGAGTGGAGATAGAGACAAGGTCAAGAATCAGACTCAAAATGGAGTGACTTAATTGATATTCAAACTAAAGTACTAACAATGGAGATACAGGGTTTATATATGGAGGATAAAACATATGAGTAAGTTGGACTGGACGAGTGAGCTCCAATGATGGGGGCTGCATACCAGAGACAAGCAGTGCCAATGTCCAGTGTCAAAGTCAAGTCAAAGGTTATATGTCAAATATAAGTGTCAAGTCAATGTCAAGTTAATACATGTAACAAGTAGAATGATCAGAAGTTATATGAATGTAGGACAGGAGGAAACAGAGCAAGTAATAGAGAAGTCAAGTAGAAGTTAGAATGAAGCTAAGACATACTAAAGACAAGGAGAATGAAAATAGGTCTGGAGATGACTGGAGATGATAATGGAAGTACTGGAGGTGGGCTAGATGGGGTATGATAGGAGGAGAAAGAGAGTCTGTTTGTTTAGACTTTTAGCTTTTTGATATATATCAGCAAGCACCAGTCAAAGCCCAGGGTAAAACAGAGAGCAAATGAAATGGAGAGTATGAAGAGTAAGACTGAGATTAGAAGACCTGGTCATCAGAGTCTGACTTGATATCATCAGTCTCCATGGTATCTTCCTTTGCTAGACAGTCTAGGCTCTTGTCATCAAGACCAGTGAGGTCAGTGACTGGGATAGAGGAGCTAAGGTAAGGATAGTAAGAGATTATATGGAATGCTGCATAGTGCAGTCTGAAAATGGAGCCATCCAACTCTGCTAATAGGTATGACCCTCCCATAGTCCAGTGAAGGACTACCATAGGTCCAATGTATCTAGGCTTCATCTTCCAGTTTAGTTCCTTCTCAATGCATGTATTGCACACAAGGACCTGACTTCCAGGGCAGATATTGAAGTCCTTGATCCTATTTTTGAATGCAGCTTTAAAATGCTTGACTGACTTGAAGTAGGCTTTAGCTATCTGTTTCTGAATCATCTTCAGATCCTTCTGATACTTTTGGAGCTGTTGAGCTCTTCAAGCAATCAGGTCAGACTGGGTCAGCTGCTTGATCTCTGTGAGAGAAACAAGAAAAGTAGCCTTGGTGAGGTCAAATGGGAAGAGGGGCTCAATGCCATGAGCTATGAAATATGGGGAAAGACCAGTTGAGCAGGCAATGATGATGTACTTGGCCCAAAAGACTAAGTGAGCAGTCATATGCCAGTGCAACTCTCTCTTAGGGAAACTTTTAATAATAGACTCCCAGACATCAAGATAATACTGTTTGACCACTGATACAACCCTAAACCAGAGAGCGTACTCTTGAAGGGCAAGTCTTGTGTTCGTAGGTCGCAATGGGTGTGAATGGAGTGATGGGCTTGTATAGGTGCCTATGTTATCCCTTGCTAAGGCTAGCTAGTAGAGGGGAGAACACCAAGAGAACAAGCTGAGGGCTTCAGCTCGCTCCTTGGGCTTTATATACTATTCTAGTGTACAGCCACCTGGGCACGGACCAACTATCCTAACCTGGTAGTTCTCCTACTATGGTCAAACCCTATGCCCTTATCAACGCCTCATGGCGACGGCGATCAGCAATCCTGTGCTGCCACAGCGGAGATTAGCTACCACCCCCTGTGTGGCGCCTTCCATCTAATGGAAGGGAAGAGAAGTACCCGGAAAGATCCGGGCGGGTGGAGATTAAAGGGCGCTGGGTCAGGGCGCAAATGAAGAGCGGAAATGAAAAGAGACCCAAACAGAAAACTAGTTCCTGCGCTTTAGAAGCGCAATAGATTCCAGAACCTACTGCCAAGGGCGACAGGTGGCGGCAAAGGCCGCACTTTGTTACCTGTGCTCTGTCTAGGTGGTCTTTGGACTCTTTAATACCTAGCGTCTCCTGGCATCATCACGTGACTGATCATGTGGGCTGCGAATGAAGTAAATGCATCCAGGCGCAAAAAGAGAAACGAAAGAAAGAAGAAATAAATATACCCGTAGTGTGACGTGACCGTAACACTACCCCCCTCCTAAGGCTCGGATTCCCAGACGAGCCAGGCGCTCACGGAGCACCGGGGAAATCCAGCACGTTGAAAGGGAGGCCCCGCACCAGCGGGTCAGTAAGAAAATCGGATCTGTTAAATAAGAGGAGAAAGTCCAGCGGGTCGATCGCGAGCGACCAAGGGGCGGAGGGATGGGCATGGTGGAAAGCCTTTAGTGCTTCCTTTGCATTACCGAGATTCTCGGTAGGCTCCCAAGTCCTATCCTCATCCCCAAAACCCTTCCAGTGGACTAAATATTCCAAGCGCGTCCCGTTCTGGCGGCTAGCCACCAAATAATCTACTTCCCACTCAAAGTCTCTGTCCTCGGTAACAATAACCGGGCCCGGGCATCGAGGGAGTTGACCCTCGAGACGTTCCTTATAAGGCTTCACCCGGGAAACATTGACCGTAGGGTGGATCCGTAGCGTTTTCGGCAGTAATAACGTAACCGCATTGGGGCCTGCTAGGGCAGTGATCTGATATGGCCCTAGCCAACACTCAGTCAACTTCTTTGAAGCCCTTGTGAGCCTCAAGTTCTCCGTTGAGAGTCAAACTAGCTGGCCAACTTCATAAATAGGGGCATCGGAACGATGCTTGTCTGCCTGTTTCTTCATTTTCTCCTGAGCTTGCAGGAGGTTGTGACGCACTTCTTCCAAGGTTGCGGAGAACTCATCTGCTGCGGGGGCCGTACTACTTCTGGCAACAGCTTCAGTGCCCAACCGCATTGGGTAAGTATGGGTGAGAGAGGATGGAGTCTTCTTCGTGGAAGAAGAGACCTTGGAATTGATGCTGTACTGTGCGATCGGAAGCCAGTCCGACCATTCTTCTTGGCAGTCAAAGCAATACATTCTCAAAAACTTCCCGATCTCCCGATTGGCGACTTCCGACTGTCCGTCCGTTTGCGGATGGAAGGCGGTCGAGAGATGCGTTTCGATGCCGAGTTGTTTATTAATACTTTGCATCACCTGTGATGCGAACTGTGGACCTCGATCCATAGTTATAGATTTCGGAAGACCATGATGCTTCCAGACGTGCTGCATAAATAACTTGGCCGTATCAACAGCGTTGATTGCCTTGGTGCATGGGATCAGCTCAACTTCCTTACTGAACCGGTCAACCACCATCAAGATGGCGTCGAATCCGTGAGAGAGGGGGAGGTCGGTGATAAAGTCTGCTGTGATATCCTCCCATGGACCGGACGGAACCGGTAAAGGAATGAGCCTGCCGGCTGGTGCGGCACCTGTTCCCTTAAACCGCTGGCACGTGTCGCATCTAGCGACGTATTCTTTTACGAAGGTGGCAAGACCAGGCCACCAATAATTACGTTGTAACACTTCAAGTGTCTTTTCTTGTCCTGGATGCCCCATAATGGGCGAGTCGTGGTGCTTACGGACTATTTCCATCCGAAGCAGTAGCGAGTCGGGAACGTAAATTCGGTTGTGGCGGTCACTGAGGCAGCCGTCATGCTCCTCCTGGATTCCCCACCTTCGTTCGAGTTCTTGGATGTCCCTTTCCCGCATCTTACACGTTTCCAGAAAGATTCTATGTCTAAGAGTGGCCCCTTCATCCTTGATCGAGAGTGTGCCCCCTGTGGGGATTGCTCTAATCTTGTCCGGGGAGATAACAACGATCCCCTTGTTGTCTTCCTCGATTCCTTCGGCATGGTCTGGTCGGCGACTTAATGCGTCGGCTTTCACCATCGAGGTGCCAGGTTTGTATACCCATATCATGTTGAATCAAGTAAGATATTGTGCCCACCGCGCTTGGCGGCGATTCAGATCTTGGCGCGTCATGAAGAACCTTAAATTATTGTGGTCATTCCAGACCTCAAACGGCAACTTGGCTCCTTCAAGGTAATGCCGCCATTGCTCTAGTGCTTGGATAACGCCTAGCATTTCCTTATCGGCAATGGGGTAGTTCCATTCTTCTGGGGTCATAGAGTGGCTAGAATATGCCACTGGATGCCACTTATCTCCTTTTAATATACTTAAGACGGCCCCAGTTGCATAGTCCGAGGAATCGCTTTTTACGTGGAACTGACAGTCAATGTCAGGGTAGGCGAGGACGGGTGCAGTGGTGAAGGCTTGCTTCAACGTGTCGAAGGCGCGCTGGCACGCCTCATCCCAAAGAAAGGCTTTATCCTTTTTCGTCAGGTCGTGGAGTGGCCTAGCCACTTTGCTATAATCGGATATAAACCTACGATAGAAATTTGCCAATCCTAGGAAACTTCGTACGTCCTTGACCTTTGTGGGAACTGGCCACTTCATTATGGCATCTACTTTGGCCGGATCCATCTTTATCCCTTCCGGAGAAATGATCATGCCCAAGAAGTCCACCCCTTTTATGCGGAAGAAACACTTTTCTGGCTTTACAAATAGGTCATTTTCTTCGAGGCGTTTGAGGACTTCTAACACAATCCGGTCGTGTTCTTCTTGGTCATCCATCTTGGTAAATATCATGATATCATCAATATAGACGACGCAGACGTCGTCCATATCGGCAAAGATCTCGTTCATCATCACCTGGAAGGTGGCGGGGGAGTTGCAAAGTCCGAAATACATTACGAGAGGCTCAAACGCTCCTTTGAACGTGACGAAGGCTGCTTTCCATTCATCGCCTTCTCGTATGCGGATATTGTTGTACCCCCATCTGAGATCCATCTTTGTAAATAGTTTTGCCCCATTCAGCTTATTCATCAATTGGGAGATCAGTGGGAGCGGATAATTATTTTTGACGGTGTGCTTGTTAAGGTAGTGGTAGTCCTGTACCATGCACTTCTTGCCGTCTTTCTTTGGAACAAAGAAGACCGGAGAGGTTTGTGGCGACTTGGAGGGTCGTATGTACCCCTTGGCTAGCTGATCATCTAGAAAAGCTTTGACCTCTTCTTGTTCTGTTACTGACAAGGGGATGAGATGACCCTTTTTCGGTTTAAACATTTCTTTTAGGTCAATCCCATGATCCCATGGTTTCCTGACGGGCATGCGCTCGCTTTCCTTCTTTGAGAACCGTCCGAAATACTTCTGATATTCATGAGAAACCAGTTCCTCAACCGTCTTTTCCCTTTTTGGTTCTTGCGCTTCTAGCGCTTTAATAGTGGCGTGAATCCGGTATTAGAAATCCTCCTCCTCCTTTTCCAGAATTCGGAGTAGGACCGGCTTATCCTGTAAGCGGTGGCAGTGGCGGGGACAACGGGTCATTTTGACCGTTCCCTTTGACCAATCTATTTCGGGATTGTGGCGTTTCAACCATTCATATCCCAGAATGAATTGGTTCTTCCCTAAGTTAGTCACTTCTGCCATAATCTTTTCTTGGTGCCCTTGGAATTCCAATACCAATTTGGCAGCATGAGTAATACTGCCTGCCAAATTCTTTGTTCCGTCCACGTTATACACAGGTATTTCATGGCGGAGTTTTGTTAAAGGGATTTTGACGTCATTGGCCCATTTTTGGTCCACAAACACGGCATTGGCACCACTATCGAGCAGCGCCTCGGCCCTTATATAATTTTCCGCGGACCTTTCATTATAGGGTGCAATGCGAATATTCAGGAGTATTTCCTTGTCAATTTTTAAATTCCTAACAAAAATGTCATCCGGAAAAATAACATTTTGCTTTGGATGGAGGTAAGAGGAATTAAGCCCAGGTTTTACATCCCTGGCGAGCCCACTGGGGGACCCCTCTGACGGCTGTGTGAAAATACTTATTTCCGTTTCACCGGCTTCTTCTACCGATAGGTTGGAATATCTATTTGGCGATGCGCCTTCAGGACTCCCGGGGTCCCTCAGGCATGGCCTTTTTCCTTCCCGGCAAGACCTTCATAGTCCCTGAACCAGGCTCAGGCTTCTTCGAAATTCATTTCCCTCACCGTTTTCGGCAAGGGGCGTTCGGAGGGATCTACCCCCTTTCCTTTGTCTTCCTGGTGTGGTCCGGGTGTAGTGGACTTACCGGCACTCCTGACCAGGGCAGAAGATGCCACGCCCGCATCGGTATCATCAGCTTCTTCATCCGAGGGTATCTCTTCCCACCGGACGACTCTTCTCATCTTCCGGCTGGAGGGTGTGGCCGGAGCCCATGGCTTCTATTTGGAGCAGACATTCCTGTGTCCGCCGCCCAGGAAGTTACATTCCGGGCACTTCACGGCTGGGTTCGGGCACTGTTTCAACCAGTGCCCTACTTGGCCACACCGGAAGCAGATTCCTTTTCCTTGAGTTGGTTTCAACGGACATTTCTCTGTCGCGTCGATATCCATTGCATTTGGGTCATGCCTCGGGGCTCCCGAGTTTCTCTGCATGCCGCGTGCGAGAAGCTTCATCAGGTCTTCCCGCTCTCCTTGCGTTTGAAGTTCTGTCATAAACTCCTCGAGATCGTCCAGGTAACCCTTAGCCCGGACGTATCGCTTTACAATTCCTTGATCCGCGTGTTTGTACAGCAAATCGATGCATTGATCAATGGGTAGGCCGGCTACCAGTTGGTGGGCCTTAAACTTCGTAAGGAAGGAGATCATGTCACTCCTCCCTTGTGTCAGGGTGAGCAGCTGTTGCTTGTGCCACTCCTTGTCGTTGATTGGCCTGAAGTTAGCCAGCATCAACTTTTCGAACGCAGTCCAGGCTGGCCATCCCGCCGTCGCTGCTGCCTGGCTTATGGTCGTGGCGAGGCGGGCGGCATCTCCCTTGGTCATTCTAGACACTACGGCTTTCACCGCGGTCTCGTCTGGGAGGGCAGCTGCGTTCTTGTCCTTCCACATGAGGACTTTTGCCCACCATTCATTGAAGGTGCGGCCCCTTTGTCCTTCAAAGGTTCTGGGGTCTGTGATGATCTTAGACAACTTGGGCGCACTAGGCCCTGCTGTAGCTCCGCCAGTCACTGCCAGTCTGGCGGAGAGGGTTCTTAGTTGACCGGCCAAGGTGCCAACCGTGGCTTCAAGGTCTCTTATCTTTCCGGCTGCTACCACGAGCCGGTTTCCTTCTTGGGTTACCCTATTCTCAGCCTGGGTCAGGCACATGAGAAGGTTTGCCTTTTCCGACTCTACGTCGGCCAGGTAATTTCCTAGTTCAACCACCAGCCTTGCCCAATCGTCAGTTCCTGCCGCGAGTTGGGTGATGATGGAGATAAGGTTCTGGGGGAGAGACATTTTATTTTCAGAAGTATTTTACTTTCTTGGTGGGCCGCAACCAAATCCTAGACCCCAAGGGAGACTGTCTGCTAATCTCTTTCTCATATTCCCTCCTTGCTTGTTTCTTAGGTGCTGGGGGCTCCTGCACCGGTTCTGGCTCTAATGAGGGCGTGCGAGAGTTGGTACCCGGCGTGTATGGGCGTTCGATGGGGGCGGAGGTTGAGCGGGCGGAGGATAAAGGGGAGTTCCCGAATATCCGATCTAGCTCTTGTTCTCACTGGGCTAGGTCCCACTCGTAGTTCTGCCACTCGTCGTCGAGGTAGGGGTCTGGCGGGGGGAAATGCGGCGGGGGTGGAGATCGTGAGTCGATTGAGCCGGTGGATGGCCCTTCGATCTCTTCTTGGCGAAAGTAAAGCGCGGGGTCGACTGATAGCACGCTGCTGGCGAGGTCCCGGGGGTGGTTCTCTGCCCAGGTACCTGAAAACCCTACTTCTGGCTGTTCTAAATATTCCCAGAAGGCTTCTTCGAAGAGCCTCTCTGACTCCGCCTGACATTCTCTCGTCAGGTGCTCTGCTAGCTCCTGTAATTGTACTACTGGGAGATCTAGGTCTCTCTGGTCATTCGGGTCTTCTACTGTTACCCAGTTCTCTACTAAGTACTGGTATACGATCTGGAGTGCTAGAGGGAGGGCAGAGGGTACGGACAGCACTTGGCGCCTATAAGAGGAAGATGGCTGTGTGAGCATCCACTTGACTTACTTCTTCCTAGTTGATGAGGCTAGGGGGTGCGAGGTACGAACGTGAGAGCTTGTTCTAATGATACAACCCTAAACCAGAGAGCGTACTCTTGAAGGGCAAGTCTTGTGTTCGTAGGTCGCGATGGGTGTGAATGGAGTGATGGGCTTGTATAGGTGCCTATGTTATCCCTTGCTAAGGCTAGCTAGTAGAGGGGAGAACACCAAGAGAACAAGCTGAGGGCTTCAGCTCGCTCCTTGGGCTTTATATACTATTCTAGTGTACAGCCACCTGGGCACGGACCAACTATCCTAACCTGGTAGTTCTCCTACTATGGTCAAACCCTATGCCCTTATCAATGCCTCATGGCGACAGCGATCAGCAATCCTGTGCTGCCACAGCGGAGATTAGCTACCACCCCCTGTGTGGCGCCTTCCATCTAATGGAAGGGAAGAGAAGTACCCGGAAAGATCCAGGCGGGTGGAGATTAAAGGGCGCTGGGTCAGGGCGCAAATGAAGAGCGGAAATGAAAAGAGACCCAAACAGGAAACTAGTTCCCGCGCTTTAGGAGCACAATAGATTCCAGAACCTACTGCCAAGGGCGACAGGTGGCGGCAAAGGCCGCACTTTGTTACCTGTGCTCTGTCTAGGTGGTCTTTGGACTCTTTAATATCTAGCGTCTCCTGGCGTCATCACGTGACTGATCACGTGGGCTGCGAATGAAGTAAATGCGTCCAGGCGCAAAAAGAGAAACGAAAGAAAGAAGAAATAAATATACCCGTAGTGTGACGTGACCATAACAACCACTCTGTTCACCTGGGAGTTGTATGGGGATATGTGGATATGGCAGATGCCATACCAATTGGCAAGGACCTCTAAAGATTGAAGGAAAGCAGGGCCATTGTCAGTAATAATCTCAGAGACAGGACCCCAATGACAGAGGAGGTCCTTAAAAATGAAGGCAGTCAGGACTGATCCTTTTTCAGATCTGAGCATATGCCATTCTAGATAGGCAGTAAGAGTGCAGCATACCCTTATAATATAGCAATACCCATGGAGTGGGGCATCAGCATGGTGTCAATATGAACTTTACAAAAGAGACCACTAACCATAGGAATGATTGAGAGTATATGAAAATGTGCAGTCTGCCAAACCTGATATTTGTGACAGGTCCATATAAACCATTTAACATCTTCAACCAACATAGACCACCAGAAGTGGAGTAGACAGGTCCAGACTGTGAAGACACCCTTGTGCCCAAGGTCATTATAAGCCTCCTTAATTAGTCTGAATCTCTAGTCTTTGGGTACAACAAGCTGATGATGTCCATAAGGCTCTCTATGCCAGAGACAGTCATAAAGGATGAAGAATTGAGTGGCCAAGGCCACAAACATGTGGAACTCTACATCAGAGAGATAGGCAGGTCGGATATAGGTCTATAGGAAGGAGCAGATGAGGTTAATGTGTGCCTTCTTAGCCAAGACCTTCAGAGACTGAGGAATAGAGATAGGATCCTGGACTGGATTCCCAGATGAAGATATAGAGAAGACTGATGCACAGACAAGCAGGGAACAAGGAGGGTTCAGTAACAATGAGGTAAGATGATAGTCTATAGAGGAAGAGATACTGGAGTGCTATGGAGGTAGAGCATAGTCCATAGAGGGCTGAAGACCAGAAGTGGAAGTCATGAAGTATGGAGTATGGTCCACAGAGGGGTGGAGATCATAGTACACAGGCAGGGCAGGAAGATAGTCATTGCCAGGGGGCATGGACAGGGGGAGCAACCAGTTTTTCATGAGAACAACAGCAAATAAATATATATTATTCAACCAATCCTTGATGTCCCCATCTTCTGAGGGATTTTTGTCAGAAGGAGAATACTAGGATAGACCATCCAGACCTACATGCCACTCAGCCAGAATATGGCAGAGATCAAAGTGAAAGAGGAGGATGCCTGCAATCCATCAGTTGATGGTCATATTAGGCTATAGGTCAGAGTTATTTATCATCCCCTTAACATACTCAGCATCCATTTCTATGATAAGATTAGCAACTCCAAAGATAAAAAATGTGGACTGATTGGAGCACCCAAAACAAGCCTTATAACTTCAGCTTGGCTTGAGAGTAATGACTCTCAACCAGAGTGAGGGATATGAATTTGAAACAGTTGGGGTAGCACTTTCTGTCATCACCCTTTTGTGACAAGATAAAACTGACAGCAATGACCAAGGTATTAACTACAAGGACCACCTTCTGGCCAGACTCATAGTCTAGATGTTAGGGACTTCATGATCTCATCCTTAAGATAGGCCATGGATTCACACTGGTTATTGCCCCAATGAAAAGGAACACTCTTTCTGGTCAACTGGACCAGTGGGCAGGCTATAGAAGTGAAATTACAGATGAAAATACAAACAACACCCTAGGTCCCTAAGAACCTGTGGACTTGGGTGATGTTCTCACACTCAGGCCAGTCCTGTATCTTTTGGACCTTAGCCTCATATGGAACTCATCCCTCAGCTATGCATTTGTGACCAATGATTATAGCATTGGGCACAGTGAGGACAAACTTTTTGGTAGATACAGTCACATTGATGTTCTACAAGCACTGTAAAATGTGGTGAACAACAACAAGATGATTCCAAATGAACTTTCTGATCCCTCAGTTTTCAGAGATTGTCTTATAGGACCTGTCTGATCTTTGATACCAAGTCTACTTGAACTTCACTAGCAGGTCATCCACAAATAGTATGGTGTGGTGGGGAATTTTGTCCTGTAAAATGAAAGCCATATCAGCTTGGTAGATGTGGACTATGGTAGTATGGCCCATAGGAAGAGTGGTAAGGCAGTGAGGATCAAGGGGACTATTAAAGGTGGTCATGTTCCAAGAGTCCACATGAAGAGGCCTCTGATTGTAACCTGCAAACAAGTCCATTATTCCATAGACTGCATATCCACCAAAGGACTCAGCTAGGTGCTCTATAAACAGTGGGACTGAGGAGTTCCTAATGGTGACAGCATTGAGCATCTGTAGATCATGGATCAGACAGAGTATCTGGTCATCCTGCTTGAGCATACAGAACTAGTGAGACCAGTAAGCTATGGTAGACAGTTCATACACTTCCAAAGCTATACAGTCTTTAATAATCTATATCATCTGATCCCAAGCCTTCAAAGAAATGGGAATGTTGCAAAGAATCCATGGAATGTGGGGTATAGTCAGTATCTTGACTGAGGGGAAGTATTACTCATCAAGTTGACCTCACTCAGATAGAACTCAAGTAAAGGCCTTCTCATGGTTGAGGACTATTCACCAGACTAATTTCAGTTCTTCAGGCCAAAGCCATTTTACTGGGTCTAGATCTAGAGTGTTAGCTTGCTCCTACATAAAGTGAGCACCAGGGATGAAGTCTGGGGAATTGGTAGGCAATGGAACAAGATCAGCAAGAGGGTCATCAGGTAGTCATCATAGCATCTGATATTCTTTATTGAGAGGTACTACTACCAGACAAATCTTCTTGGTGACTGGCTTATAAGCAAAACAATGCTGGGTGGTGTCAAAGGGTAAGATCAAATTGAAGGTGAGGACTTGAGAACTGATGAGAGAGGATTGGGTGGAGGAAAGGAAAGGGTATATGGAAGATCAGAGTGGAGTAAAAGCAGAGCTAGAGAAGGTAATGATAGTGGAGTATATAGAGAACCAGCACAGGGCTAGAGAAGGAATATTAGAACTAGACAGAGATAGAGTGGCTATAGGAGGATGCTTGAAGCACATGATGGTTCCAAAGGCTACTTGTAGATTATGGGACTCTCCCCTACCTCTTAGTGGATCATTGATTCCTAAAAACCCTATTTAACATGGGTAGAATAGAAGAGATCATGCTTGCAGTGCAGACATTCCATAAGCTAGGGGTGAGTAGCCAGTTTATATTCTTTGCCTATATTAGGGTCTCAGAGTATGATAATTTGGCTCCCATCAGGGAAGTTGTCAGTAGACACACTTATAAAATAATGAAAAGGTTGACCAAGCAACAGATCAAAGTTAGCTCAAGGGACCACTTGGATCTGTAAGTAGATTTCACCAGCACCAAGGTCCAATCAAAGGTTTTTGACCACCCTAATGGTAGACTTGAGGCTGGTGTTGGCATTGAACATGGTCATTCAGTGGTTGGACCTCATGGGCAGGTTGAGTGATTCCCAAATTTATTTGAGCATGGCAATAATCTTGGATCCTATGTCCAAGACCACAGTAAGGATACAGTTGGTGTCCACTACTTTCACCTCTAGCAAGCATAGGGGCAAGTTATGATGTCCAATAATGAGTCCTTTATCATTCTGGTTGACTTGATCACTGAACTTGCATTACATAGCAGCAGGATCATGACTGGTGAGTTTGTTGATCTATATAATATTAGCAGCTGTAACCAGAACATGCTTGATGGTGGAAGCATCACAGAACTGCTTGTGCATGTCCAGTGCTATGGAGAGGAGATCCTTTATGAAGACTGGGACTGTGGTCCTGAGGATCTGATCCAGAATCTACTTGGGTGCAGTCTCATCTTCCAATGAGAAGGAGTATCTGAACTGGTTAGAAGAGACAACAGGGATGTTAGATGGTCCAGAATGAATTGGTTGATTAGGTTTGGGGATCAAAAATGAGGACAAGAAGACTAGAGGTGGTATAATCTTGATGATCCTTGACAGACCAGTGGTTGAGACATTGGCTGCCCCCACCAATGCTGAGGATACCTCTCTAGCTACCTTTACCAGTCTAGAGTCAGAACAGTCAGTATTATAAGTAGGAACTTTGATTCCATTGAAGCAGACTTGTTTTGCTTTGTCCTTTGCCTTCTCAGCTTGAAAGTTAGCAAGAGCATGGGCCATATAAGCCTTTAGCTCTGCATCTGTCTTGGAGTCTGAGCCCTAGTCCCAGGTCTCAGATGGAGACAAGAAGACTAAAAGCTCTATGTCTAGAACCATGTCAGTTTTTGAACTATGGAGTGATAGAATGCCTGTCTCATGAAGGGAACATGCTTGAAATACTTGGTCCACTAGAAAGGGTTTGGGGATGAGAATCAAACTTGGGAACCAGCCACTAGTCTACATGGTAACACAAAGGAAGCACTTACAGATTTCCACTATGCCTATTCCTCTGCCCCCCAGTTGTTAGCAATCAACCCTATAAACTCTCTCCAGCTTTTTGAAAGGACCAAATTTTACATAGACCTACCAGAGCAGGGCCTTCTATTCAACATCCTGGATATGGTCAGTGCTTTATGAGTGCTTGGTTTATCTGAGAATCTAAATCTTGGAAGGGGGATAGTGTTATAGTCACTATACATGACACTAGTTACTACAAGGGATATATCTATTTTATTTTCTCAGACAATATAGACACTCTTACTTTTCTTTCTTTTGTAGCCCACATGATCAGTCATGTGATGATGCCAAGAGAGCTAGGTATTAAAGAGTCCAAAGACCACCTAGACAGTACACAGGTAATAAAGTACCCTATATAGGATTATCTATCACTCTTGATAGTAAGTTCTGGAACCTTCTATGTGCTTCTTGAAGCATGGGAACTAGTTTCCTGTTTGGGCTTTTAGATATGGTCCACTTCTCTCACATATAGCCTAGCACATCTTTTTTATTTCTGCTTTCTGGATCTTTCCAGAAGCTTCTCTTCTTTGATAGAAGGTATCACATAGGAGGTGATAGTTAATCTCCACTCAGGGCTATGGAATAGCCTCATTAATCTCTGCTGCTGCACAGCTATCTATAGGAATTTTCTATATTAGAATACATAATCTGTGCACCAGTGGCTGCATAGCCTTGAACTATATAAATCCCCAGGATAAATGGCTGGCTTCCTAGCTTGTTCTCTTGATATTTTCCCTCTCTATCTGCAAGACAAGGCAAGGGAATAAGAGCATCTCTACAAGCCCATCTACTATACTCTACTTATACACACTCTATGCAACCTACAAACCTAAGACCCAGCTCAAGTGAGGACTCCCTCTAATTTAGGATTATATCAGCTATCCTCAATCTCTTCTCTTCTGAACTTGCCTTTCTTCATCACTATAACCTTCCTCATACTCATCATAGCAAGCATACTTGCTTCTGCAAGATCACTGGTTGCCTTTGGCACACTCCATGGTGACTTGGGGTCATTGAAATTGAAGCTGGGGAGCTTCAAGGATATGAAGGGGATAATGTTATGGGTTGATCCATCATCTTTATGCATTCTCACTCTTTACCTACCTTCCCTACCTATCCATTCCATGATTCACCATTTTGCTTGTTCTTTCTCCAATATGCATTATAAGCCACTTCCATTATCTACAAATACAGTGAGCTCAAAAACCCTTTCCATATTGACTGAAATTGCAATACATGAAGTGTACTGCCAGACACTGTGGGAATTTTGCTTAGCATTAGCGGAGTTATAAATGGTACATACTCTTGGCTACAAATTCGCCCCCTGGATCATGTGATTTGGTTCACACACTATTGAGATATGGCCATTTTGAAACAGCTATATCATGGAAAGGATTTTTGAGCTTTTGAAATGATGATCAAGATCTCTATTAAGTCATTCATTATTTGTTAATACAAACAAAGATATACATATAAATAGTATGTTGGAGTTTAAAAAAGTTCACACACCTCTTGATTCTCAACCACTATCATGGTTAAATCCCTCTCTCTCACTTAGCAAAATCCCATTCTTTCTTTGCTTGATGCTGGCCACTCTGGTGAAGCCATTGCCAAGCAAACTGGTGTCAGCCCTTCTGCTATATCCAAGATTTGCTCCAAGAAGCACTCTACTCTTCTTAAAGCTATTGGAGGTCATCCTATCAAGCTCTCTTCTGCCAACATTTGCCATGCCCAGCATCTTATCACTTCTGGTAGAGCTGAAAATGCTGTCCAAGTGACCAGATCTCTCTCCAACATCATCAATGAACCTCTCTCTGCCAGAATAGTTTGTCTTCACTTGAAGAAATTTGGTATGAAGGCTGTGGTCAAGTCCAAATGTCCTATTCTCTCTGCTAGACATCACAAGGCCCATTTTAATTTTGCTTCTGCCCTTAAAGATTGGGCCATAGAGAATTGAAAGAAGGTAATATGGTCTGATGAGACCAAAATCAATTGTCTGGGATCAGATGGACATAAATGGGCATGGAAAAAGACATGTGAAGGGCTTAGTGATAGGCTAGTACAAGAAACCCTCAAATTTGAAGGGGGTTCTTTGATGATGTGGGGCTGTATGACTTGGGAGGGAGTTGGCTTGGCTACTAAGATTGATGGTAGGATGGATGGGGACCTCCATATTCAGATTTTGAAGAATGAGCTTCAGCAAACCCTGGAGTATTATGGTCTTAATCCTCCTAATATCATCTTTTAGTAAGACAATAATCTCAAGCATACCTGCAAAAAGATAAAAAAGTGGCTAGAAGAGTAGGATTTTAGGACTATGGGTTGGCCTGCACAGTCTCCTGACTTAAACCCCATTGAACACCTCTGGGGATGGTTGAAAAGAAGGCTTGCAGAGTATGAAAACCCTTCTAATGGGATTTATGAATTATAGGAAAGGGTTCAGATGGAGTGGAAGAAGACACCTGTTGAAGAGTGTCAGAAATTGATTGAAATCATGCCTAGGAGGATTGAGGCAGTGCTTAAAGCAAAAGGAGGCTATACCAAGTACTAATAATATCCAAATACTCTTATGATTTCAAAAGCCCAAAAACCCTTTTCATGACATAGCTGTTTCAAAATGGCCATATCTCAATAGTGTGTGAACCAAATCACATGATCCAGGGGGCGAATTTGTAGCCAAGAGTATGTACTATTTATAACTCCACTAATGCTAAGTGAAATTCCCACAGTGTCTGGCAGTACACTTCATGTATTGCAATTTCAGTCAATATGGAAAGGGTTTTTGAGCTCACTGTTTTCTGATGACTTACTAATGTATCATAGTGTCAGTGGCCATCCTCATTCAGATTTATCTTTGATTCACTAGTAATGCCACTCCCATTCTCATTCATCCCTTTATAGTTACTTGGTCTATACATGGCCGATCTACTCTCTATAAATAGGGTTCTTGCCTATAGTAATACTTCAGCTTGTTCTATGCAATCTACATGCTAGAACTCCTCCTTAGAATGGTGTGCCATCTTGCTACCTTGTCTAAGTAACCTTTACTCTTACAACCTTTCAACTGCCTCATTAGTGATTCTTCCCTTCAAGTGAAAAGAGACTGTTCTAGTGATCAAACTTGCCATTACTGATTAGTTGTTTTAGTATATTTGCATAAGGTGCCATCACACTATAACACCACCATCAATGTGTCTGAAGGAACATTACTACTGACAGAAATGATCAGAAACATTAAATAAAGGGTTTATACACCTCTCCTACTGGCCATGGACCAATTAGGGCTTGTGGCATTAGTAGCCCAAGTGGAGAAAGATGCTAGATACCAAGTCTGAGTCTCTACCCCATCATCACCATCATCCCCTTCTGCCTCATGGAACAACTCTGAAGTGATGACCAAGGGGTATGCTTAAGATGATCAAAAGAACTCTTGTAAGACTTAAGAGTAAGGGACTAGTAGTGCTTCTAGAGGAAACACTAGAAGAACTAGACTAGGGGCTCCAGTGCCAGCTCCTGAGGATTTATATATGTCTCTACTATACAGCCACTAGTGCACAGACCATATATCTAACTCTGGCAATGTTATGGTCATGTCTCACACGGGCGCTAGCTGCCCAGGTAATGTATTTATTTCTCTTCTTTTCTCTCCCTTTCTTTCTCATGCACAGACGCGTTTGCTTCATTCACAGTCCATGTGACCAGTCATGTGATGATGCCAGGAGACGCTAGGTATTAAAGAGTCCAAAGACCACCTAGACAGAGCACAGGTAATGAAGTGCGGCCTTTGCCACCACCTGTTGCCCTTGGCAGTAGATTCTGGAATCTATTGTGCTCCTAAGGCGTGGGAACTAGTTTCCTGATTGGGTTCTTTTAATTTCCGCTCTTCATTTGCACCCTAACCCAGCGCCCTTTAATTTCCACTCATCCAGATCTTTCCAGATGCTTCTCTTCTCTTCTTTGATAGAAGACACCATACAGGAGGTGGCAGATAATCTCCACTATGGCAGCACAGGATTGCTGATCGCCATCGCCATGAGGCATTGATAAGGGCTTAGGATTTGACCATAGTAGGAAACTTACCATACTTAGACAGTTGGTCCATGCCTAGGTGGCTGTATATTAGAATAGTATATAAAGGCCAGGGAGCAATGCTGAAGCCCTCAGCTTGTTCTCTTGGTGTTCTCCCCTCTACTAGCTAGTCTTAGCAAGGGATAACATAGGCACCTCTACAAGCCCATTACTCCATCTATATTCATCGCAACCTACAAACAACCAAGCTTACCCTCAAGTGAGATGCTCTCTGGTTTAGGATTGTATCAGGCAATTACTATACTAGGGAACTCTCGACCTAGCAGAAATGAATAGGGTAGTGCTTATCAGAAGCCTGCACCCTATGGCACTATTTAATAGTGGAGATGAAGTGGCATCTTTCATCTAATGGAAGAGAAGCCACAAAAATTAACTGCCATTTCCTGTATGACATCTTCTATCAAAGAAGAGAAGCATCAGAAAGACCCAGATAGAAATGAAAAAGATACACCAAATGTATGCATTAGAAGATCTAAACCAATCTAATATACCCATAAGAGGGATGTTAATAATTATTGTCCCTCCATGTCCATGTATGAGAAAGACTATCTAAAAGTACTACTAAGGGCAAATAGAGAATCCTATATAGGATACTTTGTGCCCTATGCTCAGTCTAGGTGGTCTTTGAACTCTTTAATATCTAGCTCTCTTAGTGTCATCCTATGATCTAGTCATGTGGACTGTGAAATAGAAATGATAGTTGTTACAACCCCCTAAAAACAACCCAAGTCAACATCAAGAGAACAAGGGAAGACATATATAGAAGCTATATAATATATCAAGTGAGGATGACTTGAACTCAACATCACCACTAGTGCCTCTAGAGCATGCTCTTTGTGGGGAGAACTTATAGAAGAACAGGCTAAGGTTGCTCTTAGCTGTCCTAGCCTTATATATCTTGGTGTATATACATCACATGACCTAGATAACACTATAAGTCACTGGTACCCTGTACCCTGTCATCATGTGCATTGCCCCCCTTCATAACAGATCTTACCTGGGCTGTGCCTCTTCCACCATTCTATGCCTTATGCCCAAGCCTCATAGATCAGGCATGCACTCAGTGCCCAAGACCCTCATTTCCATGTGATCTGAGGCTCAAATCCCATCTTGCACTGACCACTGGCAGGATCCATTATGATCTATTTGTAAGTCATTATTCATTATGCCCTTGTGGCTGTAACAATAGTAAAGTGCATCTTGACATAAAAGAAGGAATAAAATAGTTGAAAAATATACTATTTTTGAGATGTGCAGATACTGGAACCATAATACCTCATTCTTCCCTTTAGAAAATAGTGAGCTTGTACTTCTAGAGATTTGGAACCAGATCTCTCTACATCAGAGAGAAGAAGTCTACTCTTCAGCCATGTTAGACCAGCACTTCATCAAAGCTTGTCAGCAATACCACTGCCTTGGCCATTCCATCTATTAGTACAACTTTTATTTCTGCCCTCAATGTATTCTCCCTCACTCTGGACATGTACCTCCAGCTACCCCCATCTAAATTGCCTCTGACAATCCCTCTCCTTCCCAGAATCTCCAGATGCAGGATCCTCTCACCCACTACCCATACCAGCTCCTTGCCCCTTAGCAGAGTAAATCACCACCTATCCCTTTCATCAAAATGCTCAGGAGATCACTGTCAAGGAGGAGTCTACACTCTACTCTCCAATTATGATGACAAGGGATATTTTTATGGATAAGTACAATGATCCAATAGATATGTATGAGATTGCAAATATTACCAATTCCCCTACTCTAGAGACTAGAGGTTATTGAGATTAAAGCTAGAGAGCTTCAAGAGTACAATGGGGGTAATGTTATGAGTTGATAGGTCATCTTTGTATGCTCCCACTCTTCTTCTTTTTTTTCCACTTATGCCTTTCATAACTCACCCTTTTTCATGTTCTCTTTTCAATACATATTGTGAGCTACCTCTGTTATTCACAAATACTCTGACAACTTGCTGATATATCATAGTATCAGTGGCCTCCCTTCTTTGGATTTGTCCTTGAGCCACTAGTAATGCTATTTCCTTTCCCATCCATCCCTTCATAGTTACTTGGTCTATGCATGGCTAGTTTATCCTCTATAAATAGAGTTCTCATCTTTAATAGTACTCTAGCTTGTTCTATGCAATCTACATGCTAGAACTTCTCAGAATGGTGTGCCACCCTGCTATCTTGTCTGAGTAACCTTTACTCTTGAATCATTAACAATCTCCTTAGTGGTTCTTTCTTTCAAGTGAAAGGGATTGTTCTAGCTGTCAAACTTGCTGTTACTAACTAGTTGTTTTAGTATGTTTGTGTTAGATGTCATCACACCATAACAGATGTTGAGTGAGGACATGATGCATACTCAATCATACCTAAGCCCTAGAGGGTGAGTGTTAGGGGGGGAAACCCACCAAGAACAGACTAAGGTTTCCCTCAGCCTGTCAGACCCTATATATCAAGATATACATACAACACATAACTAGATAATTTGTATATACTAAAGAACCCTATGCTCTTGTTACCATATATGCCCCCCTATTCATATCCAGACCTTGGCTGGCTATGCCTCAACCACAATGATATGCCTTACACCCAGCCTCATGGATCAGGTATGTGCACTACATCCTTGACCCTCATTTCCATGTCATCCATGGGTCAGATTCTAGATCCCATTAGTTTTTTGGCTGGATCCAAGCCATGGTAATCTCCACCAGTGATCCATATTGCCTAATTCATAAGCTGTTTTCCATTATACCCTTGTAGCTATGACAATACTATTTGACTTATTAGAACTGAAAAGGCTGAAAATACTGTCCAGATTATCCAAATACTTTAGAAGGTAAGGAACCATTTCTTCATGTACCATCCACTGTCACCTAAAAAAAGCTGACATAAAGGCTATGAGAAAGCAAAAATGTCCTCTTCTTTCCAAGCATCATAAAAAGATGGATTTTGCTTTAAGCCATTAAGACTGGACTGTTAAGGATTGGAAGCATGTTATCTGGTCAGATGAGATCACATTGGATCATATGATAGGAAATGGGCTTGGAAAAATGCAGGAGAGAATCTCAGTAATAGGCTTATAGAGAGTACAGTTAAGTTTAAAGGAGGGTCAGTGATGATGTGGGGCTGCATGACTTTGGAAGGAGTTGGAGTGGCTTCCAAGATGAATGCTGACATGGATGCTAACATTTATGTGTAGATTCTGGAGGATGAGCTTCAATAAACTCTGGTGGATTATGGATTTTCTCTAGAAGATATTATCTTTCAACAAGATAATAACCTTAAACATACTAGTAGAAGGGCTAAGGAGTGGCTTACAGAGCATGGATTTGAGGTCATGGTATGGTCTACTCAGTCTCTAAACCTAAACCTTATAGAATATCTATGGTTTTTCCTCAAAAGAAGGCTGGTAGAATATTCTAAGCCATCTAAAGGAATATTAAAACTTTGGGAAAGAATTCAGAAAGAGTGGTATAAGATTGGAGTGGAGGAGTGTCAAAGATTAATTGAAAGTATGCCTAGAAGAATTCAGGAGGTCATTAAGGCCAAAGGAGGATATACTTCATACTAATTTATAGTGTCTTTGACATCAGCAACAAAATCAATGCAATGAGTACTCTGGATTAATTTTGGAATATAGCAAGAATTACATAATGAACCCATATATCATTAGAAAGCCCTTGATTAGAGCTTTCTAATTATATCTGTGTTTAGAAGTCTAGCATCAATAGTTCTCCAGATATTCATCTCTCAATCTAAATAATCCAAATATTGCATTAGTTTTGTTACTTACTATAACTAAGACAAAACATTAATTCTCATGATTATCTCAAGGATCTATACTGTATTTAACTATATTGATACATATTGACTAGGATTATCTTTATCTACACTACAGATATATATATCAAAGGTTAATGCTAGATCATGGTTGACTGAGACTAACTATGAATGACTGAGAGTAGGTATTGGTAGATGGATGTAAACATTAGATTAGTGTATAATGGAGGATTTCAGCTCCAGAAAGACTCCAGTCTTATTTTCTTGTGGCCTTCTTCTAAAGCTCAAAATTAGATCAAGTCTCTTCTTGTTTTTACTATACTTCAACTCATCAGTGAGTTTGAAGTCATTTTAAAAAAAATTATTATAGCTTCTATCATGCAATGCAATCTATCTATTCTTGAATAGAGCTGAAACAAACAAAATTCTTCTACTACTAAGTCTTTACCATTTCTATGACATCAAATATCCTTATATAATTCTATAAAATGATTCATTGTAATGGATATGTATGTCTAGAATATTGAGGATCATTTATATATATTTGCAATATGTGGAATTACAAGTCAATTTTTAACAAAGTCATTGAATATTTATGATCTGAAATGCATACACAAATGAAATTACAGATGGCATACTATAAGATCACAGAATGATACTAATATAGAAAATTTTCATCACATGATGTTCTTGAAAGTATTCAATGATGTTTGAACAATCCAAGGATCTTCTGGCCAAGAGGTTTTTTGACCTTGACTTCTTCAATATTTGTGGATTGAGATTCATTTAAAGCAGGCTCTTGTGCAATAGTAACAGATTGAGAATAAATATTTGCCAAAGCAGCATGCTCTATATATTGTATACATGATTAACATTGGGTTGAGATTCAAGTAGAACTTTACCTAGTGGATGCTTTTGGATGATCTGAATGATCTGCTTGCATAACAAATCATAATTTTGTCCACATGAGTGAACAGCATCATCCACAGCTGATGCAATAATTGTAGAATGAGATGATGTAATGAATTGTTCCAAGGATATGGTGAGATGGTTCCTAGCACAATTTCTATTCCAAGAATAGAATGAGTTGACCAGAATAAGCAAAAGTGCTAAAATAAATATTAAGTAAAAGAAAGCATGGTATAAAGATTGAGAACATATACAAGTAGTGATGAAGCAGAGTTGATTGACAGGTGAGCCTTTGCACTAAATATATATGTATATATATTTTTTTTTCAAATGTGGAAGTGAAAAAAAGGAAAGAAAAAACCAACCAATGACTCAAATATCACTTGAATGTTGCTTGATATGAGAGTACTCAACTGAAAGTATATAAAATATAATAAATGAGATGTAATTTGTGTGTAAAAATAAGTCACTCACATGCTATGACAATAAATAAA
>JBBPUK010000342.1:10016-22786 GCA_038094635.1 Tylopilus cervinicoccineus
CTTTTGAGAGACCATTCAACTCAACTTCTGCCGTGGCTCTCTCATGCCCCACACTTGAGACCAAACCTTTGACTCTAGTTCTTGTTTTATGCCTGAATATCAGATGATGCACCTCTACATGAGTGCCCTCTAGTGGCAAAGTTCTTGTCTCTACTGTATCTGACATTGTGCATAACACTGTAGTACTTGGAATTTCAACCAGTCACTTCTGAGTTTCTTGTGTAGCACCTTGCTGACTTTGGTTAGCAGTTGTTACAACCATCTATGCACAAAAAAAAGCATTATACAGTAATTCACCAGTAATAATGAAATACGTCGGCATCACGTGTTCAAAGTCTGGACTCAGGTCTAGGCTCCTGCAGCATGTGATTTCAATACCGTTGTGCACTCGATAGCCAATCGGAGCGCGAGCGTGCGTGGGGTCGTCCGGGTTATTACCTTGGGGGACTCGCTGAGCTGTCATCGCGCACCTTAACCCCCTCCATCCGCTAGCTATGCGTGAGCCATGTTAGCCTTGTGGGCACCTGGGACACAGCTGACGGCGCGCCGCAGGTCTCATCGTCCGCGACGACCCCACCGCCGTCGGCGACTACATCGCCAACTACATCGCCAGACGGTCTGCTTCTCCCTCGGCTTCCATGCCTCGCCCTGACGTCTCCACAGCATAAACGACTTTGCACCCACAGCCGAGAGGCCATTCGTCCTTGGCCTGCCTACCGGCTCGTCCCCGATCCCCACATACAAGGCGCTCATCAAGATGGTCAAAGCGGGAAAGCTCTCGTCCGTCATTCATCTCATCTCCCTGCGGTGTCGATGACGTGATGAACCAGCTTCAAGCATGTCGTCACCTTCAACATGGACGAGTACGTTGGCCTTGCAAGAGACCACTCCGAGTCTTACCACACCTTCATGTTCCGCGAGTTCTTTTCGCACAGTATGTACACCTCTGCGATTCTCGCCGCTTTCTCTGCTCACGTTGGTCTCTAGTCGATATCCCCCCCTCCCAAGTGCATATCCTCGACGGCAATGCACCCGATCTCATTGCTGAGTGCAACGCGTACGAGGCGTCCATCAAAAAGTACGGCGGGATCGAGCTCTTCCTCGGCGGGATCGGCGAGGACGGTCATATTGCCTTCAACGAACCGGGTCCGCCCTCTGCTATGATATGACGTAACGAGACGCGTTGACCTGTTTCTGTCCAGGTTCCTCCCTCGCGTCGCGCACCCGTATTAAAACACTCGCCTACGACACGATCCTCGCCAACGCACGCTTCTTTGACAATGACATATCCAAGGTACCCCGGATGGCCCTCACCGTCGGTGTGGCCACTGTGCTGGATTCACGCGAAGTCGTGGTCGTGGTCACCGGTTTGCGCAAGGCTCTTGCGCTGAGCAAGGCGATTGGTGTGTCAGCGAGGTCCCTAAACATCAACGGCTGACTTTATTTTTTCTGTGCGGCTGTCGAATAGAGGAGGGTGTGAACCATTTGGTGAGTTGTGTTTTGACCTGCTTGGACGGCGGGATGCTCAACAGCACGACAGTGGACGCTCTCGGCACTCCAGCTGCATCCTTGGGCGTTGATCGTGGTAGACGAGGATGCCACTGCAGGTACGTCCAGCGCAGAACCGTCATGACGCTTCTCAATTTGCACGTAGAACTTCACGTCAAGACGGTCAAATACTTTAAATCAATCGAATACGTTCAGGAGCAGGTCGAAAAGACCAAAAGGGAGCTCCAGAAGAGGGGCGAAGACGGGGTACAAGTTGGAAGCATGGAATGATGTGATTGTGCGCTTCGAGCCAAGCGGAAAGTCTTTTATTCTGGCAAGTATGGGTCGTTTGACACCAAGTCAGTGTAGGTACAGCCCTGGAACTATCTCAATAGTGTATTGGCTACAAGTCCTCGTCGACCCTACAGAATTCCCTGTGGAGGTATCACTACGCCATGTTGCACGTGATGCGAAGCAAGCACGCCATAGCACGCCATAGCACGCCATTCGTAGGGGACAATATAAATGGTGATGTTCACATGAACAAGAGTTTTTCGCACTTGCCAACAACAACCGTCCTCTATCCTCTCCGATCTCCTTGAGAGCCGTCGGTTTTTGGACTGAGTGGGGAATCTGATACGTCTTCCCGCATCGACCGCACACACTCCGGGGCCAGGGTCTTTGTCTCGCTAGACTTGCTACTCACGAACGCGTCTTTCAAGGGCACGTCTCGTCGCATGGCCGCTCTTGTAACTGGTGCTCACTGCTCACTCGCTGCTTTATCCTGGCGCTCGTCAGCCTTGTCGCCTGCATAAACGATTCTTCCCTGCGACATCATACTGCGATCCCAAGGACCCATGCTTCATGCTCACTCCTATCCTATTATGCCTAGTGTTCCACCGTTATATCTTGGGGATTCAGACTCCGCTCACCCGGCCAACACCTAGCGGGCGAGCCGGGTCGTAGCGGCGGCCCATCCGGTCTGACCCGCGTCGTGAGGCGCTCTACACACGATCACGAAACCCCGCCTTTGTTCCACCTGTGAGTCTCCGCTGTCATCCCCGCACAGTTACGTTTGGGCCCTTTTCCGTTGCGGGGGACCTTCGATACCATTCCTAGATGCCATTGGTCTTATGACCACAATGGAAGCCATGGCGCCGGATCTTGGCCGTGGATGTGTACGTGTTTGTACGTCTCGTTAGCCTATAAAATTTTTGCTTTTTTTCGCACTCCCACCGGCCTGTCGAGTCTCTTGCACCTGCACATTTTTCAACTATGTCTGCACCCTCTGTCGCGAATACGTCCAGTCGCTCAGATTCTGGGCTTTCTGGAACTAGTACGCCCTCCTCTGAATTTGTGCCTTCCAAATTTTATTTCCTCTCTCCGTGCTTCGTTGATGGTGCTCGCCTCGAGACGTTTGTGTCCAAGCTTGAGAAGGGCTATGGTGACAAGATTCTCTTGCCGGTCGCTCACGAGGGACCGTTTGACGTGAAAGACGTACAAGCAGCAATAGCATGCCTCGGTGAAGCAGTTCCCGATGTTTGCTTGACAGACAAACAGTGGGTGAAGGTCCCAGACGGTAAAACATCTAGCACTTGCTTCCGTCTCGTACTGGCCTGAACGTTCGGTTACCAGGTGGCTCGTTTTACCTCGTCGATGGCACACGTACACCACTCGGGGAGGAGTCATCGCTGGACGAGTTCCTCAAGTCGCATATCGAGCAGGTCATTTTGGTGAGTTCCTTCTGCGAGGGCGAGAATGCGTCGAGGCCGACGTTGATCCCTCTTCCCGGACAGACGACCCCTCCGGACGTGTTGAACGTCTTCTCCTCGAGTGGTCTCCGTGTCGTGTTTTCTGTTTCCATTGGTGCGGATAACGTGCCCGAGCCCACGCTTGGTGGGGGTCGCGCCACGCTCTATCTTCTCGAGCGGCCCCAAGCTACGTTTTCTCCGCTACCTTTGCTCGCCCCGTTTGGAGTACCCACCCCAGACAATTGGCGTGCACTGTGGGCGGCGTGGGATCTGGTGACGCTGGGCATGATCCCCTCTGCGATGCTGCACCAGAAACCGATCGATTTGAGACACAAATGTCTGTTTTACATTGGACACATTCCTACGTCAGTTGCGGAGCTTGGGTTGTGGCGTCCACGTGATACTGATCCCTTGAACCTATCCTCTTTGCTTGTAGATTCTTGGACATGCTGATGAGCAAGGCCTTAAATGAGCCCAACACGGAGCCGAAGTACTTCACCCTGATATTTGAGGTGGGTTATCCCGGCGTGTACACATGATGGAGGCTCAGCTGACGGGCGTTCTGGGTGCAATTGCCGTAGCGTGGTATCGATCCCCACGTGGACGATCCTGAACATTGCCACGTAGGTATCCTCCCGTTACCGACCGAGTGAATTGATCAGTTCTGGTGACGCTGACGTGGATTCGCCACCTCCCCACAGCGGCACTCGGAAGTACCGGAAAAAGACGAAGATTGGCCGACGCTCGGGAGCATTCTCGCGTTCCGTGACCGGGTGCGTGCGCGCTTGATGCGACTGTATGACGACGTCGCTGTCGGTCGACGGCCACTCAGTAGGCACGTCGCCCGAATGCTCGCGATGACGCACGAGCACGAGGGCTGGCATGTCGAGGTGAGTCTCTGAATCGCACGGCGGACTGGTTGCTGATGCGTATCTTCTCTCTTTTCTTCATGTCGGTTCGCCAGACGTTGCTGTACATGCTCATCCAGCGTGCCGGCATGGGGACTCTTCCACCGCCCGGCTTCGCAACCCCGCCCTGGTCTGCGCTCGCAGCAGCGTGGGACGCGGGAGTGCGTCCGCCGAGCACGCCAACAGTCACGCTGGAGCCGACGACGATTACTCTCGGGCACGACGACTGCGAAGGGGACGATGCTGACCCAGTGCTGGCGCCCCGCGTGGACGGGCACGCGTTCGGGTGGGACAACGAGAGCCCCGCGCGGGAGGTCGAAGTGGGTCGTGTGCGCGTATCGTGGCGGCCCGTCACCAACGAGGAGTACCTCGCATTTTGGAACACGAGTGGGAAGGGCGGTGTGCAGTTCCCGCCGAGCTGGGTGGAGGGCAATGATGGGATTGAGGTGTGTTCCTGGATGCACATCCTTTTCCTTGTTGCTAACGTACGCTTGTGAATTAGGTCCGCACACTGTATGGGCCCGTACCGATGACCGTTGCACGGCACTGGCCCATGTTGACGTCCTACGACGGTTTGTTGGCGTATGCACAGTCCAAGGGAGGACGGCTCCCGACCGAACCTGAGTTGCGGCTCTTTTTGGATATGTACAACACCAACCACACGAGTGGTGCGAACGTCGGATTCAGGCACTGGCACCCCGTTCCGTGAGTATTCGTTCACCAGTTGTTTCAAAACCTCTTGCTCACCAACTTTTTGTATCGCATCCCGAAAACAACAGCGCCACGGCTGGCCTCGACGAACACGGTGGTAAAGGCACCAACGGTGGCATCTGGGAATGGACCTCAACCCTCCTGAGCGAGCACGCGGGTCTGTTCCCGACGGCGCATTTTCCGGGGTACTCGACCGACTTTTTCGATGGCAAGCATCACGTCGCGCTGGGTGCGTCGTATGCGACGATACCTCGCATTGCCGGGAGGCGGACAGTGAGGAACTTTTATCAGCACAATTACTCGTATTCGTGGGTGGGGGCGCGGGTCGTGTATGACGTGTAGCGGTAGCGATCTGCGGGCTTTGGTCTGAACACTTTTCTTCGTATCCTTTTTTATTTGCTTACAGCACGATCTACACGCTGTAATATCGTCTCCTGAAAGGCCGTATCATGTTCTGCGTAATTTTCTTCCGGATGCTTTTTTAAGGGGATGCCTCGGAATGCGACGGGACAATGTGATCCAATGAATGAGCGCATGCTCCTTCCGACAATTCAAATCGACCCACCCAAGCTGAGACAGCACGGGTGGAAAAGATGAGGCAGAATGGGTACCAGCGCTAGGCGCGAGACGACACAAAGGTTATCAATGTGAAGACAGTCGTGCCATGGTTGGCGGGGAAGACGTGCACCAGAATTTTTTTACCTTCGTACCTAAACACACGCGATTGAATGTACCTTGACATGGAGATGGAGAAGTTTTATCATAGACTCGACACGACCAGCGTCAACTTCCGAATTTGCCACGTAGCGCCCTGTTTCCACCCACCATCGCGGCCTCACCGTCTCAAGGGACAAGAACTGTCCATCACGACTGAATCGGTGGCATGCATGAGTCGAACTCCGTTGAAGGCTTGGCTTGCTACGTGGAAGCTTAGCTGCTTCGCTGATGGTTCCGCAGAGAAGGTAGCCTCTGACGTGACTACGGTGCGCGCGCTCCTTTCTGAGCGCACAGCTAGAACGGCACGCACCTACGACAAAGAAGCCAAGGTACACCACACTGTCCTCGTGCCTTTGTAGGAGTGCACTGAGTATTCACTTGCTCTTACGAGCTCGCCTATGCCATTACCTTTCCAAGAGATTGTCACTGACCGAGATCCCTTCGATGATTTTCAGATTGGCCGTCCAAGACGGAGCAGAACGTTTTTGCAACTTGTCCCGCTGCCAATACCCAGTATATAGCACCCAATGGTGGTCAAGTATCAGTATGTAGCCTTGGTTGATTCGGTGTGTTCGACTGTGTCTGACTTGTGGTTTCAGATTCGGAGTGGTCCACGCTGTGACAAAAGAATTCGACATATCAAGTCCTCACACGCAACCTCTCTTTCGAGTTTATTCAAGCAGAACCTCTACAGTCTACAGTGAGTGTCACCAACGAGCCTGTTGAAATTGTACTGTGGGCAAGTGCCTCGCAGGTGGTCAATTGAGAAGAACATCCTCACTCTTGAAAACGCGTGACAACGATCAGGTGCAGGTCAAAGTTTATTATTCAGTCAACTGATTGTGATCGAGGATTGTGTGAACACGAGTGCGGTACTTGGAATCGGTCGGCTATTCCAGTAAGTCTCAAGAAATATATTGGATTGTCAATGTATAGAGCTATCCAGGAATTTCGCCTAGCGCTTGGCGCACATCTTTGAACAACATGACGCCGCCGCGCTGTCAACCGACCCCTAACGTACCGTAATTCCATTTCCAGAAACGGTCTTGTATAGCACTGGAACGACATTGACGACGACTGCTTCCCGGCTATAAAAGATTTCGCCAGCGAAGACTGGACATGATCAGAGAAGAGGTGTCTGTAACAACCTCCAGAAGAACGCCCTCCAATTCGGCACCAAATACGATCTCTTCCCATATACGATGATATAGGCCGGACGCACCGCGTCGTTATCATATATGACCGTCTCTATCGACCGCTGGTCTCAGTACCAAGTATACAAAGGAACAAGAAATGTGATCTGACCTGGGTTTACTAGATCGGACTCCGGCCCGGGTTCTGCCTCGACCTGGAACATGAGTCATTTCTCTCAGGACCCCTTTAGGAACGTCGTTCTCCTACTGAGTTGTATTCGGGCGACAAGGGTACGATCTGGGGTGCATTGCGATACGTCTTGAATGCATTCCCTACCACGACCCGGTTGATTAACATGACTCGGTGGGAGACGCTGCGAGAAAGGTTAGAGACGTATTCGTCTGCCTCTATAGGTGGTGAGAAACGAAAAGGAGGCAAGTCCGATTAGAAGTTGACATTGCACGTACTCGACGAACAGGTCGTGAGATAGATACCATTCCCATACCTAGTCGATCAGCAGGGTCTGAGGGTCTGAGAACGTTGATGTCGTAGGACATGACGTACCGCTTGAATGCATTTTTCGTCCCTTGAAGCACTTGAGTGGCGAATGGGTAAGAATATCAGGCCAGCTGCTCACCACATTTGCTCACGGCGAGCGAGGTGCGCAGAATTGAGCACAGAGAGCATCTTTTCCGAGAACAAAGGAGTACGGAGGATGCTGATTCTCCCAACACGCACGCACGATTTGTGCCATGGAAAAGAAATTTTTCGTTTCCTCGTCCATCTTCAGCGAGTGTGGATGCTTGCACTTTTGCTCTAAACGAGAGTTGAGCCAACCTAACACAAGAAAAGCCAACTGAAAGAATCAATACCTGTAGGCGAGGTATGGTCGTAAGGCATCTTCAGGCCATTGAACTTCAAATATGAACTGAACTTCGGGTCGGTATTTCTCCCAGCGATGCCAATTCTTTGCGAAAAGCTGCTGTACTGTTTAACAAGGTTTGCATTTCGCTCGCAGTTCTTCTAGGTGGGCAGACGTACTCTCGATGAAAATATGACTATTCGGTTCAACTTGAACCAGTCGACGACGAGGATTTATTGAGTTTTCGAGAGATGTCTCGTTCACATATGCCTGCTCCTCCTTCTGAAGTGCGACCATTTCTTCATGGTTGTGGTTGAACATGTCGTCTGGGAGCGGGAAAAAACTGGTGGCTCCTGAGCTTGAGCCTTCGCGGTGCGTTCAAGTCGGGAGCAGGATATGCCCCAAACCTTGCCACGCGTCAAGCCGCAAATTAAAAAATGGTCTGTAACAGCGGCGAACTTTTCGGTCGAGCGGTATTATCATGACACGTAATATTCTTCACAACTCGGAACCTTTGGCACGGTTGGTGAGTTTCGATTGGCCGATGTTACCTGATTACATATAGGAAGAGTGTCAGTGCTTTCTCGCTTGACAGGTTCTGAGGGTCGAGCTTGCACGTGTGTGACCTAACTCGGATTCCAGGAGCTCGAAGGCAGCTACTGTGTGCTAGGCGTTCAAGCCTGGCATGCGGTGCTAAACCAATGGCAGTGACACTCATGTAGTAAGCGATTGCAAACAGCGTACACTGGCGTCACCTCTACACCGAGAGTAGCACTTATTACACACTACTGGCGCCGCCACCTCGGGTAATCTTGTGGACAGATTTGCCGGGAAAATGACGAGAGGGACCGTCACCAGTGACCAGTCTAATGGCGAAAAGACGTGGAATTTTGCCCTCCAGGATCATTGCCAGCAGAAGTCGAGGTCACCATCTGCAAGACCAGTAAAGTATGTGGTTGATATAACGGTATAACTTACTGACTCAGATACAGATCTTTATAGAGGTATTGAATTAGCCAGACCAAGTGAGTGACAGTTAGATATCACTGTCAATCAGGTTATCATTCTTTATTGATTATGATGAATCATTACAGACATGGTGATTACTGTACCAGAGCCTCAGGTTCAGAGATATATGCTGGACTATTTCAAATGTTTATGCTCAACATAGAATGTCTTGTTGATAAAGATGTGCAGCTAGAGTATGTATACATTTCACTACTACTAGTAGCTGCTTATGCACAGCAGAGAGTCCAGTGTCAAAGACAAGAATGAGACTGAGTGAAAATAGAAAAACTACATTAATCAAAGAAATGATATCTGTTACAACTCTCTTCCACTATCTTTCTTTTCTTACCCTTTATTATACCATATACTATCTAGTGTTACAGTTACCTTTCTCTATCTGTCTGTTTTCCTTCTTACTCATTGATTGCAATCCATTTTCCTCAGATTAGATCTTCCTTTCTGATGGACAGACAAACACTACCTTATACTCTTTGGTCTGTCCTCTATTAACCTCCATCTTCTATAATCTTGGTCATTCTCCTTCTGCTCTTCTCCTATTACTGATGAGATAGCCTCCTTAACCCCTCTCTTATTCTCTCTTCTCTGAATGCTATAATCTTTCTAAGATCTCTTTTTGGGCCTCATGATCTCTGTTATGGTGTGTTCACACCTAACATAAATGTACTAAAACAACCAGACAGAACAGCAACTGTCTCTGACTATAGGTGACTCCTCTGAGTAGGCCTGATCCCTTGGACAGCGACGTAGTCAACATGGCTTCTGGATGTCAACTCTTACTAGTTGTGTAGATGCTAGTCTTGGCACTCTTGTATGTGGACGACCTAGTGGTGGCATATATAACATGCAGCCCTTCCTATAAACAGTTTAATAGCAGTGAAGTATGGTCATAAGAATAGTCCCTTTTACCAAAAGAGAAGAACTCCTAATAAGAGTATCAAGGTTTTTAAAGGTAGAGGTTACTCAGACAGTGGATAAGGCAATCAGCCATTCTAAGGAGGAGTTCTAGCACATAGATTGCATAGAACAAGCTGAGATACTAATACATGCGAGGACCCTATTTATGGGGTAAACTGGTAGAGCACAGACCATCTCTTCAAGAAAGGTAACTACTTGAAAAGGGGGGGGGGGCATCACCAGTGGTTCAAAGTAATATCTGGAAGGGGAAGTCCACTGGTGCTAGAATACAAGAGTAGATCATCAACATAGAAACAGATAATGGAGGTGTTCCTCAGCATATGTTGGAGTGAATACAGGACAAAGGGTGAGTCATGGAATGCATAGTTTGAAAAAGAGGAAAAAGAGTGAGGGTGCACAAAGAGGACACTCTGACATGTAACAATCTCTATATATCATTCTTATTCTAGTGCCTTCTTTCTCCTTCTATATGCACTCATTCTAGTTCTCTAGCCTTCTATAAGATTCTATACTTTTCATCATCCTCCCCTTCATTCCTACTATAAAAGGCCTTATTGTACCACTAGAATATTCAGTCTCAATCTATGTGTTCATATATTCTATCTTGGGTGCCAGCCCCAACACTTGAGATCATCTCCTGAAGTCATTGTGACTTACCTGGTTGGTGTGACTTATCCTAGTCAGCATGACTTACCCCAGAATCTTTGACTTTGTATTTGCTGAACTATAATAATCTTAGAGCTCCTACTAGTATTTTGCAATCCTAATTCTTATCTTTGCTCCCTTGCTTGTATACTGGAATATGGTGGCTCCTGGAGCTTCTGCCAGTAGCAAGATCCCCTTTACAATATATTTCATAACAAAAGATTGAGACTATTCCAACATCCCTTCTATCATGAAGTAGAATGCATCTCCTAGCCAAAAATTTTCTTTAGAGCCCCTTATAACCTCATTAACTTAAACTCTGAATCTGACTTCCCTGCTCCTTCCTTTAGAAGATAATATCACTCTCATTTTTATACACCAAAATCCCTCACTATGACCCCACCTTCTTGTTGCCCAGATCTTTGACATATGGCCAACTCTGGCAACTCTAGTGGACTTTTGCCAGTTCAGCCCTTGTCTCCAATACCTTTGTCTTGTGCCCCATCACCTATCAGATTAACTATAGTGTCTGGAGGTATCATTTCTGTACCCATCATTCTACCCCCATCTACTTCAGTATTATCTACTATCATGGCCACTGAACTCAATGCCACTCTTTCATCCAATTTCTTGGATAAAGCTGAAGATGCCTTTTGCTAGATCAAATCTATGTGTTATGAGTTGACAAGTCATCTTTGTATGCCCCCATTCCTTTTCTTCTTCCCTATTATACACTGAGCAACAAAAACATTGCAATATTTGATAAATATCAAACCACACATTGATGCTAGACCTCTAAATCTAGGTATTGTCAGATAGCCCTAATCAAGGGATTTCTAAAAATATACACATTGCTTATATAATTCCTTCTGCTTAAGGAAATATTCACCAATTAACCAAGGGTATAATATTTTTATTGCTAACTCAATAATATTTTCAATTGATAGGTTTTGATAAGATATTATGTAATAAATGGGTCATGTGATTTATAATACACCTGAAAAAATACAAGCACATCACAACACCACTCTTTCTCTACTACTACCACTATGAAATCCCTCTCTCTTGATCAAATCAATCAAATTGCTAATTTTTGGGAATTAAGTCAATCCACTTGTCAAATATCCCTTGCTACTGGTGTAAACCATTCTATCATCAGTAGAATTCACTCCAAACTTTGTCCAGACTTGGCCAAGCACTCTCCTGATTGTTCTTCCATCATTACTTCAACTAGTATGCAACATGCTATTTATTTTATAGTATCTCATTAGAGAAATTTTTGGTCCACTATCTTACTCCACTGTTCTATATGATGACAACCAGTTAGCTATTGCACTCATGTGAGATGGTAGCCATTATGTCCATATAAAACACATTGACTTATGATATCATTTTATTTGTTTCATGATTATTATGTGAGATGTCATACTAGGATCTTATTACTGGCAGGAGTCTAAGGCTGCCATATTCCAGTATCAGATAAGCAAGACAAGAGACCAGTGATGGGTCTGAAGACTAGACAAGGATGAGTCAATAGGCAGAAGCTAAAGCTACTATATATCTAATGATCAGAGACAAGTTATAAGTCTAAAGATCAAAGACTAGACTGGTTGAAGACTATAGATGGTTTATATAGTCCTTGAGACTGAAGGCTAGATGGTCAACAGGCAGAAGCTGAGGCTGCCATGTTCCTGAAGATATAGACAAGAGTGAGATCTAAAAAGATCTAGAGTAATGAGTGACAAGGTCTGAGAAGATCTGGAGAGACTAGTGATAAAGTTGAAAAGACCTGAAGTGACAAGGGACAAGAAAAGTCTCAAGGACCAAGAAGATCACACTAGAGGATGTATGATTGTATAGATTGAGATTAGTGAATACAAGTGAACTATCCAAGCTTAAGTAGTGTTTAATGAAGAGCATGACTAAGTGAAAGGAAAGTGATAGAACACTAGAATAAGTATGGTAAAGAAATGAAGAATATTATATGATATAGAAAGCAAATAGAGAAGCAAGAAGAAGTTGTATGATGGAAGGAACTGTTGAGATCAGCAAGCATACCTGCAGCCTCATTGTCACTGGCCTAACAGATGAGCCAGTGAGGGCCCCACTCAGGTACATTTTCCATCCTTGTGTACCATACTGAATTGTGTCCATATGACTAGACTCAAAGCTAAGCTGGCAACTGCCATATATCCCATATATTAGCAAACAATCCTGCTATGTCCTAGTGCCTAACAACATAGCTAGAGAATATAAACTGTTGTCCTCATATGAGTCACCTTAGTTTGTTGCCCATGCATGACTGAGGTGAGTTACTTAGCATGCATATATACCTACTTTGCTAATTAGCCACATAGCTACAGTGAGCAACAAAACCATTCCAATAACTAACCTTGACATAGTGCGCGAAGCGCACTGCAAACACTCGTGGGAATTTCGCCAAGCTTTGGTGTGACCAAACAAAGTACAAACTCTTGGCTACAAATCCGCCCTTGGATCATGTGATTTAGCTCAGAGGCTGTGGAGTTATGGCCATTTTAAGTCACCCATGTCATTGGAACAGTTTTGTTGCTGATATTAGGGGTATTGCAAATTAGTATGAAGTGTATC